>RJWJ010003855.1:0-81768 GCA_004363605.1 Indri indri | reverse complement strand
CCAGAGTGGGTGGCCTGCTTTTCCCTGGAGTAGGACAACCTGCCGATGGGAAGCGAGCTTCAACTTTCAACTCCACATTCCTGGTTCACCAGGCCCCTCCTCTTCCACTTCTGGTCTGCTGGGCCGGAACAGCAGGCCTCCCCCAAATGGCCTGGCTGTCCCCTGGGCTATCAGGGCCTGCCTGGTCTGGAAACCATTCGGATAACAGCCACAGTTCAGGTAACGGCTACCCCAAGGCCCAAAACACCCCTCCTCACCCCTAAGAGGCTCAGGTCACGGTCCACTGTGGCCGAAACTGGACAGTATCCACAGCTCCAGACCAATCAGGGGCCACTGGGGGGAGGAGAAGCCAGGACACACCACAGCTGCACCTGTCCTTTCCTGGAGGGACAGAAGCCCAAAAAAGCCTTTTAATTGTGCATCCGAGTTTCACAAAAAGTCCTACTTGGTCATAATTTGTACCTTCCACATCTATATTTGATATTTTAAAATTGGGTAAGTACAGGTTCAAACTGGAAAGAATAGGATCTCAGATTTTGATGGAGAATCATCGAGAACAACCTGCCATTTTTCAAATGAGCAAACTAAGCCGGTGGGGTGCAGGCGAGGCGAGAGCGGGGAGGAAGCCACGCCGAGAGGCGCACACTGCACAACTCACACTGTCCTCATAAACGCAACCCAGGGCCCTGCGCCTGCTTCTCTGTGTGGGGAGCTCTGTGGCACACAGGGCTTGGCTGGCTCCCTCGCCGTCTCCTTCATGCTGCAGGGGAGCTCTTCTCTCTGACAAGGCACCAGAGGTGTGGAGCCAGAGAAATGGACACAAAAGCTAAACGCACCAGGGAGCTATTGCTATTGCTCCTGGGAGGCCAGCTTACCTTTGGGCATGATCTGATGCATGGCGATCGAGAGGAAGAAGATGGAGTCGCTGTAGTAGGTCCCTGAGCCGGCACTGAAGTGCTTCTGCATGGCCTCCACCACGGGGAACAGCTTGTCCGTCAGCACAGTGACATCGTGGAAGATGACCTGCAGCAGGGCGTGAGAAAACCACCGGACTCAGCAAATCAGCTCTTGCCCTGAGCTCGAGACCCACCGCACACCTGGGCCCAGAGGCAGACAGCGCCTCTCCAGGGCCCGTGAGCAGGGGATGAGGGTGGTGGCAACGGAGAGTTAGGGAAACGAGGAACGACGGGGAGTCAGAGTCCAGGCTGTGCAGAGGCTGGGTATGGGGACAGGGACAGCCCGGCGTGAGGTGTGCAGCTATGCTGTGGGGGTGCACGGCAGAAGAGGAGCGGGAGGGAGGACAGGGAGCAGGCACAGTCCCAGTCTGCTTTCTGCTCTGGAACTTCAAGCCGGGCCACGCTGAAGGTAGATACCACGTTAAATTGTCGTGTCCTGGAACTCAGGATCTTCGGCATGTCTGGGTGGCTCCAGGCGTCACCAGGCATCGCCACCCCCCGGTGGCCACTGCATGTGTCCACAGGCCAGGCAGACGTCCCAGCTCCACCTCCCTCATCCAAGAGTGGGAATGAGAGAGGATCTGGCCACTGGAAAACGGAACCCGGAAAATGCTCAGTGCAGCAGGAAACTCATCCTCCCGCTCAAGCAGCCTTTCTTGAGTGTCCCAGACACTCTGGGGGTGCTGAGAAGTGAGAAGGATAAGGAATAACCAAGTACCATTTTCCTCAAAGCCCTCGGATGTCTAGAGGTGCCCCCAGTGGCTGCTCAGAGCTTTGCGGTTTATAAAACGCTCACACACGAACTGATCCCCAGGACCCCAGGGAGGCAGATGTCACCGTCACAGCCTCCAAAGAGCAAACGAAAGAGCAGACACTCGGCGAGGCCATGCGCACCCAAAGTCACACAGCTAACAAGGGCGGTCAGACCCAGCCCTGGGGCCCGATTCCCAGGCCCACATCTTTCCACCACAATCATATCCTCGTTCCTTAGCAGCGGCCAACAGAGGAGGGACACATCGCCATGAGAGTAGACAAGAGTGCTAACGGGCCTCGTCAGGCACTATTCCAGAAGCTCAGAAGTGTAGCCCCCGCCCCACGAGCTGCTCACATGGGTCTTGCGAGTCTTTCCTGTTGCTCCGCCTGCCGCCACCGCGTCTCGGTCACTCCCCTGGTCACTCCCCTGCATACGAGAGGCCCTCAAACCGGGAGCCCGGGCGTTCCTCCTCCTCCTCCCTCCAGCATGTCCTGTGCCCCTAAGAGCTCTGCGAGTGACCGCCTCCCACCTTGGTAGCTGCAGGACAGGACAAGCCTGCCAGGTGGCCACCTGGGGCTCAAGCACTACCACACCTGCTCTGAAGAACCCATTGGGACACACACCAGCAGCAAAGGTGAAGCCGTGAGAACCCCCCAACTGGCCTGTTGACGCTGTCGCTGGCCCTGCCTGAAGGAGACAGGACAGCTGTGGGCCGTGCCCAAGAAGCTCTCCAACAGGCGGGCTCTGCCTGTCACTTACCTCTGCCCTTTCCCCCAACCCGCCCGCCAGTCCCGCCCTGTCTGCTCTCCCCAGTTTTGGCTCTGCTTTTGGCCTGTATTTCCCTTATTTCTCATATTTCTTATATACATATCTCTTATTATCTTACTTCTCTTATATTTCTCTTTAACCTACATTTATCTCTCTTAGCTCATGTAAGCCTTGCTTTCGTCCTTAGCTTTTATTAAATTTCTAAAGCACTATTAAACTTAAGGAAACTTTTATCTGGCATTGGCCCTCGTCATTCCATAAAATTGTGTTTTATGTAACCCTTTAAATCTTTTCTCTCTTTATGAAAGACTTTTAAAAACTTCTTGACATTTCTCTTCTAATGTACTGTTTTCCTTTTTCCTTTTCCTGGCGGCTTTTTTTCTTTTATTTTTTCTTTTTTGTACCCTCTCAGCCTCAGATAGAGAATCCAGATCAGTTCCTCCTACTTCCCAACACAAATCCCAAATTAAATCTCTCTCCCCCCACACCCCTGCTCCCTCTAGCCCCTGCCCCTGTACTTCCCTGATAGGTTTCCCCACCTCCTGCCTCACCCCCCATCCAAAGAGCCTCTGTTGTACCTCTAGAGTCATTTCCAAATATACAGATTCATCTCTCTCTCTCCTTGGCTTCACAACCTCTGGCGGCCCCTCCTTGCCCTCAGCTACAATCTAAATTTCCAAGGCTCTGGCGACCTCTCCTGCCCTGCACTCCTCTTGGGACTAGGCAGCACTGAGCCAGGCAGCCCCCCTCCTGCCGGCCACAGCCGTTTGTCCTTGTATATCTGCACTTGCTGTTCCCACTGTCTGCAACTCCCTCTCCCAGTCCCCATCTTCCTGGCGAACTCCCATTCATTCTTTTTTCTGAGACAGAGTCTCGCTCTGTTGCCCGGGCTAGAGCGCTGTGGCATCAGCCTAGCTCACAGCAACCTCAAACTCCTGGTTCAAGCAATCCTCCTGCCTCAGCCTCCCGAGTAGCTGGGACTACAGGCATGCGCCACCATGCCCGGCTAATTTTTTCTATATATTTTTTTTAGTTGTCCATCTAATTTCTTTCTGTTTTTAGTAGAAATGGGGTCTCGCTCTTGCTCAGACTGGTCTCGAACTCCTGAGCTCAAACGATCCACCTGCCTCAGCCTCCCAGAGTGCTAGGATTACAGGCATGAGCCACCACGCCCAGCCCCATTCAGTCTTCAACCCTCCCCTCCAGCCCTCCCACAATTCGCAACACCCTTCCTGCACCCCACATCACACCAGCCTCCACTTACCCTGTCTGACTCACTCTGCAGGGCTCTGTTCCTACCTCAGCTGCATGGCGCACTCCAGAGGCTGTGACTGCTCAGGCCCTGTATCCAGCCCCTGGCCACATGACAGGCCATCAATATAGCTTTGCCAAACTAAGTGAATTGCACCTTTGGCAAGTTACTAAATCTCTCTGAGCCTCAATTTCTTCATGGGTATTATAGGAATGACAACACCTACCTCCCGGTGTCTATTAGGGTGATCTGCGACAGGCACCCAGCCAGGGCTTGCCACGCCACACTTATTCCTGAGTGTGAGCACCCTGCCCTCTTCCCCTCCTCATCCCCTGAGTCCCCTCTCCTCACAGATCAGTCTTTACCATGAACCAGCCTTTCCCTCTGAGCCCCATTACACCTACAAACCAGCACTGGGAGCTGGAATTAGGCAAGAAGCTGGAAGCTGACAAGAGGCTTGTCAGAAGCAGAAACCACTGTATTCATTAAAACGAGGAAAAATGGGGCTGCTGCAGCCAAGCAGGGGAGATAAAGAGGTAGCAGCAGCCAGCATCCTCCCCTCCCAGCCCCATCTCACCCCAAAGCTGCACAGGAGACAACGGCATCCCATAAGCGTTAATAGATTATGAGGACAAACTGTACTCAGTACATTGTTCCAAATGCTGTACTGCAAAGCCCGCTCCAGTGAATATTTCATATAATAAATCAAATCAAAGATAAATTAATGTTTCATGGAATACACTCTGTGCAGCAAGAAGCAAACCACAGATACCGCACAAGTGTGAATCAAAACAGCCGCACCTCCCAATGTCTACAACAGGTTTGCAAACTGTGATCTCCCCAAGGACGGGGTGCAGTCTGGCACACCCTAGAGCCCCAGCCCCGAGCAGGCTCCGGTGCCTGGCAGGAGGCAGCAGGCGAGAGTGAAGAGAGGAGAGGAGAGGAAGGCAGGGGAGAGGAAGGGCCACCCCTTCCTCCTTCCCGCAAGTCCCCCACCTCAGGCGCTACAGGAAGAATTGCCATGTGATCTAGGAAACCAGGGGTACAAGGTGACTCCCATACGGAAGGCAAGATCCCAAACACTGGTTTATGCCAACTTGAACATATGATTTTTAGGGATGTAGACAAAAAAGTCAAATCACTATTTGTAAGTTTTATTAATTTATTTACATACACATATTCAAAATAAAAATCCAATTAATTATAAAATTCTTTTGTTCCCACACCCAGCTTACAAAATAATATTTTTCAAACCCTTCATATGCATCGACAGTAATGACTTTATCAACCCTAGAGTCAGGCTGAGTGACCCGGAGCACATCACCCTCGCCAGCTGTTTAAGATGTGCTGGATACGTTTCCTTGTGCATTTATGTAGGATGTGTTATGGGAAATGTTATCCCAACCCGCAAGAATCTGTGTTCATATCATTAAAGCAGTTTTTTTTTCCCATCAGCCTATAATCATATATTTGCAGCCAATTACTAATCTTCCTTTCATTAGTGATCTTTAAAGTCTTGTTTACAATATTCCACATTTAAATAGAGGTCAGACCCCCATCCACCCCGCTGGAATCATGATTAAGTCTGTGTTAAATTTCTTTGCTTCCTTTTATTTTTAATTAATTCTCTCAAGTAACTTTTAGAAGCATCCAAATTCGGTCATAATTGAGGGTTCTTCCAGGCTAAGGTGTCCTCAGATGGGACTTTGTTGTCCAAAATAAAGCAGGTAAGTGAGAGAACATTCACTATGTAATATAAGAGACTTTGGAAAGACTCGACACTTTTGACAAGGACAGTTTGGGGAGGAGAGGGAAAGAGAGGGAAAGCTTGCCTCATATTCTACCATTCTCAACACTTCCAACACAGGTGGCGGAATCAACCAGCCATGGCAGAGCCTGGGGCCAGGCAGGAGCAGTCTTGAAGAGCCAGGCCACCGCTCCTCTGAGTGCTCAGTGGGGACACACCGCCATGCCAAGGCCTTTGTGCAACCTGGTGGAGAAAACTCATTTATCACTGGGCCTGCCCTACTGCAAGGCAGGTCACAGCGGTGCTCCTGGAGCCAGGAAGGGAGGTGGTGAGGGCTGGCTCTGAGTGTGAGAAGATGCCAGGTTTCCAGGAAAGCCCAAAGCCTGCCTGAAGAACAGCAGCCCCTCCAGCCACAGACAGCAGTGCCGCAGGTCAGCCAGAGGCTGAGGGTCAGCCAGCGTCCCCGCCCCAAGCTCAGCCAGAGACTGTCCCACGCTGAGTTGTTAGAGGGGAGGGTGACAGTGCAAAGCCTGGGAAACCCACCCAAATCCATCATTTCTGGCACATCCCACAATGCTGAATCCATCTACTGCAGGAGCAACCAATAGGTTTCAACTTGCCCTGAACACTGGGTAGGAAGGGTTCTGCAGCACATCTGGACTCAGCAAGAAAGCATGCCATTGTCAACAAGGATGTCCACCAGTGGGTCAGCACGCATGCCTCCCATGCAGTTAGCACCCAGCTCGGTGGGCGTCCAGTTTGGGCTGGAATCGCTCCAGGGACGGGGAGTCAATGCCTCCTGAGACTCAAGCGGCAGACTGGCATGTTATGAAAAGCACGGTTGAGGGTTCAGATGCTAAGATGCCACCTAGTTGCCTGGCAACCCTGGTCAAAGTACTTAAATACCCTAGCTCGTCTGCAAAATGGGAAAGCATCACGGTGCCTGTGTCACAGGGCTCTTTGAGGAATGTAGCAGGAGCTTGATAAAGGAGAGGTGACGTTGTTATTACCCAACTCCAATACAGATAGAATTTTTTCCATACAAGAATACCTAGATTTGAGAAAAGAATACATTCTGTATTTATAGTCTCAACATATTATAGACACTAATCACTGCTGCCTGGCTCTGCCCTGCTCTGGCTGGAAGGGGTTCCAGGCCCTCCTTCCTGCTATACGCACCCCACGCCCTGATCCCACCTCTGCTGGGGGCTGCCCAGGGCCCACCCAGAAGGTTCCTTCCACACTCTTCATGTTTCACACGGAGCACCTATTTGCAAACTGTGATTCTAAAGTTACTAAAGAAATCCAACCCTACAGATAGATTAAACACAATTCTGAAGGAAGAGGTGTTAAAATATCAGCAAGAAGTCACTAAGTGGGGACATCTGCCTCCCAGTCGGGAAGAACATGTCCCCAAGCCAGTCCTCTGCTCTCAGGCATCCTCCAGCCTGGCGGGACACCAGGGAAGGCCTGAAGAAGCAAGGCAGGTCTTTCAGGGACTGACAAGTGCTGGGCACAATCCCAAAGAGGAGTACTCAGGCCTTCTCAGAGCAAGGGCAGGCCCCATGATGCCCTGGTCCCCACTTCAGGACAAATGGGGGCAAGCATCACAGGATGACTTGCTCTGAGGGTGGTGGGCAGGGACAGAGTGGGCCCCCCCTCCACCTCCCCTGAGGCTGGTCAAGTCCATAAACACATTATTAATCTGTGTGATCTTAGTATCAATTCCAACAAGAATTGGAGGAATAACAATTTTCTGGGGAAAAAAATGGTTTTCTCATTGACCTACCCTATGAATGTGAAGGCATATTTCCAAGAGGGAAAGAAAAGTCTGCTAACAGACTGGCAGTCTTTCAATCATACAAACATGCCAAACGCCACAGGGCCTTTGCACTGGCTGTTCCTTCTGTTCACAGCGCTCTCCCCCAGAATCTTCTCGTGCCTGGACCCCTCCAGCCATTCAGATGTCAAGTCAGATGTCACCTGCTGAGAGCTTCCCTCACCCCCTACCAACACACACACGTGCACACACTCACACACAAAACCAGTCCCGGCTATTCCATTACTAGATTTATCTTCTCCATAACACTTACCACTACCAGACATGTCATATTTTTACGTGTCTCGTCACTTATCGCCTGTCCTCCCCAGCTCCCATCCAGCCTGTAAGGCACCATGAGGCGGGACCTTGCCTGTCTTGTTCATTGCTCTGTGTCCAGCTCCCAGCCCAGCGCTTCCGTGCAGTGAGGCTCAGCAGATGCTCGCTGCAGGTCGGAATGAGCAAGCAAGCGGGCAGGGATAAAAGCATCCAGAGGGGACGGATGATGTGACAACTGTTCCAGGATACAGAATGGTGGCCCTGCAGGACCAGCTCCCAGGAGGACCTGAGAATATCCCGGGACCTCCCCCTGGGCACGTCGTGTGCTCTCCATCTCCATCCCAGCCCTTACCCACAAGAGAGAAACTTCTTCCAGGTGGGACTTACTCTCAACCTTCAGGAACATGGGCCTTCTTTTCACCTTTAGCCTGCTGGGTGGAATTTCCAGCAGACCCGGGCTGCAATATCTCACTGCGTCAATAGGAGCCATTGACTAAATTTTGGACCCAACCTGTAAGCTGCTTCATAATAACTATGTCCTATTTTCAAATTTTAAGTCTGAAATTATATCAAAGGTGTTCCCTTAAATGAAGTTTTCCTGGACTAGGGAGCAATAGAAAGACGGCTGAGTAATACATGGTTAAGGCATCGGATCCATTGATCTCCCTTTTTAAATCACAAATGGGTCCTGAAAACGTCGTCATCATCATCGGTGGCTGTATGCTGTCCCCTCCAGTAACTTTAACTCACTTGGAAATAAAGATCTCCTAGGATAAGCGAGCATTGCTCTGGATTTGTTAGTTTTAAATGGAAAAGGTAAAAATAAAAAATTGATGTGCAATTTTTGTGAGAAAAGAAAAGGACAGATCCACAGGTCGGGCCTCTCCCTAATGTGACTTTTATCACTTCTGCAGGATGCCCTAGATAGAATGTAATTTTGTCAGGCAGAACCACAGCAGTGAAGAGGAAAAAATAAGCCTGCCCATCTAATTTCTAAAGTCATTTCCAATACCTATTCTCACGACACTTTACTAATAGTTCAAAAGCTACAGTCCCCCTGCGTCCCTCGGCCTCACTGTAGGGCGCCGACTCGTTATAGCACATCTGTCTGCTCCCACCCACCCTCGTCTCCACCCCACACTCACTGCACCTGCAGGAGTTTCCGGGTGCCCAGACCTGCAATTAATATTCTGGGACTCCTGCAAGATTGCCAACATTTTAGCAGAGATGGGCTGTATTCCAGTTGTGCAAACCCTTGATATGCCCAGGGTGGGACAAGGAGGAAACGTAACGTGACAGAGACAGGCCCACCAGATGGTGAGTGACTAAGAGCCAAACAATACCAGCAGGATGACATGTCTCCAGCAAGCGCGCGAGCTTCGCCTACACGACCAGGAGGGTGATTCTGGATCAAAGGGTCTCCAGCTTCAGTGTGCACAGGCTCTCACTGGGGGGCCTTATTAAAATGCAGAGCCCCAGAGATTCTGAGTCAGAGTCTGGGGTGAAGCTCAGGAATCTTCATTTAAAACCCACCTCCAAGTGATGCTCCTGAAGGTGGCCCCAGACACTTTGAGATGGGACCACTCAACTCAATGCCAGTTAGACTGCCCCAGTACTGGGTGGGTTCAGCTCTTGAAATCACACTGCAGGAAAGCGATGGGTAAATTCTAGAGTGCCCAAAGGAGAAGACCAGGCGCCAAGAGGTCCAGAAACCATTAAATCTGGGTTGCAGCTGGAGGAGCTACGGGTGCCTGCCCTGGGTGGGGAGGGAAGAGGCAGAGAGGACACCACCATCTCACACGCTTGCCGATTCATGCCCTTCGGCTGCTCCATCCAGTCCGGGCATGTCTTCACTAGGATTTATTCCCCTGTCTATGATAGAGAGAGGATAAATGGCTAAGATAAGCCCCCTTCCCTCTTTGAAAACGTCCATTTTCTTTCTTTTCACTCAGGAGCTGCTAACAGAGCAATCAAGCCTCGGTCCCAAGGATGATGAGGCCATCACCACTGGAAGAGAGAGGGCCCCAGGCTCAGGAGCTACACCCAGGCCCCCTCTGTGCCCAGCGCGGGGACAGCTCTCCTTCCCTTCACCCCGTTCTCATCCTCCTCACCTCCAAGGGCAAAAGGGTCTCCAGCAAGCAGACACAGAGGTGAAGACCCTGCTAGCATAGCACTATAGAGGCCACGTGTGTAAGAATAAGCAAGAAAAAGGCTGGTCTGTCTTGCAGGTGCAGCACGCTGCAGACCTTCAAACACCTGAGCCTTCCAAATGGATTTCCAGGATGGAGCCGTGTCCCTGGAGGGTGAGGGGGAGGCAGAGAAAAGACTAAGAGGAACACAGGGTGAGGAATGGAGAGGAGTGCAGGTGGACGGGCAGCGAGCCCTGGACACTCCCCCAGGCTGATCAGGAACGAACCACAGGCAACCCCAAAGGAAACGTGGGGTGGGGTGGGGGCTGTGCCATCCTCCAGACTCTGCATGTGCTCATGACCAGCCGACAGTGACATGAGAATGTGGCCACATACCCTTCCAGACACTACTGACTGAGGGACAGGATGGCTGGGGGGTTCCATACACAGAAACCAGTGCTTTCTTTAACACGGTCCGTCTCACCTCCCACAGCCCGGCAGCCGGGAGACACCATGGCCGGGCAGCACTCGCTCCCCAGCTTCCAGCTGCTCGGCACCTGCTGCTGCTGCTGCTGCCTCCGGCCCGGTTCCCACCTCACCACACAGAGCACTGAGTCATTTGCAAACACAAGGAGTCACCCCTAACTTTTTTCAGCACTCACTAAAGAATACTTGCAGTGAACTCTTTAAAGCAAATAATCCTTGCATAGTGAGTGTGAGCATTCCTTACTTCCGCTTGTTTATAAATCATGAAGTTTTGCTTCTTTAGTACTAAATTGTCTTGACAGTATAAGCCAGTTTGCTGCAAAATAATGTTTTCCACCCCATAAAAAGGATGGGGAAAGGTATGATGAGAGAGAAGGAAAGCAGAGAAACGAGACGAGATGGAAGAGGAGAGGGAAACCCGCAGTATGAGGATTTTATTGCGAAATCCTGGGTGAGCTGTCACAGTCCAGCTGGGGGTACAAAAGGCAGCCCTGAGTGGCATGCAGGCCAACCATTTTCATACTTGTAGGTTTGTTTTTTTGTGCAAAATACTAGAAAAATTAAAAAACTCTTTAGAACTTTGATTTCACAGATGTTACCTAAAGAGAAAAGAAGAAAAAAAAAGGTGAGTCAATTTAAAATATATGTTAAGTAGGTTAATACTGTAGGGGGTTCTAGGACACTGGCAAAAACTGGAAGAAAACATTCAAATGACCTGATTTTAGAGACACTGCGTGTGTCTGTTGCCTCCTTTTGTGGGTGAGATGATGTGTTTAAAAGCCTCCCACGGCAGTGGCAGCCGGAGGAGTTCAACACATCGAGTTCCCTGCTTGCCACCACCTTCCCCAGATCACACGGGCTGACGTCAAAACTGGCTTGCTAATTCACTTAATCCCTCATCTAAGCCGCTCACTAAGTCCCTTCCCTGACCTCAGGAGGTTACACCCGCCAGGCGATGTTCAAGATCCAGAACTTCTCTAAGCAGAACTACGCTGCATGTGACAGGCACACAGCTCACATCAAGCACGCAGCTCAGGACAGGCCCGCAGCTCACGACAGGCACACGACAAGCCCACAGCTCTTAACGGGCACACGGCTCATATCAGGCCTACAACTCACACCAGCACATGACAGGCACGCAGCACACTGGCACCTGCTCTTCATGGGACCACGAAGAAATGACACAAAACATGTGTCAGGCAACAACACAGACAAACATGAGCTCATCCAATACTCACCGTGACCGTGCCCTTTATAAGGAAGGCAGCCGTCGTCAGAGGTGAAGTCACCTGTCCAAGGTGACTTGGTGGGTGGCCAAGGGCCAGATTTGAGCCCAGGTCTTGCTGATCCAGAACCCCTCATCACTAGGGACTGCCCTCATTTCACTTTTCTCGTTTTACTCCCTCACTGAGGGGCAGAGCTCCCGCTGAGGTGTCCCCTACGAGCGCAAGTTCCGTAGAGAGGTAAACACGTTTACAGTCCTCTCGATGCCAAATGCCTCCAGGCTGTGTTTGAACAAACTCCAGTGTAGAAAAACTCGACGTCCTGACCTAGTAACAGCCCCTTCCCTGACAGACCCAGAATCCCTCCACTGCTCACCACCATCCTCTCCCCCAGGGCCAGGAGGATGGTGTCCTAAGGTCTTGCCTTCTTTCTATTCAAGTGGTGGCCAGAGCCCTCCTCCTCCTCTCACCAGAGCCAAGGCCAGAACCTTCACTCTGCTGCAGGGCTGCAGGCTGGGAGCTGCCCTCCTCCCGTGACCTCTGACACCAGTGCCCACTGGCTCTCCCAGCCCCCAGCCCGCCCCTGTCACCTGACACTCGCCCAGCGCTGCCTGGCCAGCTCTTTCCCTCCGTAGGGTCTTTGCTCAGTGCTGCTTTCCCAGTGACGCTTCTCTGCCCCTCGATTACAGATGGCACCCGCCTGTACTCCCGATCTCCTTATTCTGCTAAGGCACTGTATGATTTACTCACCTGCTAACATGCTATTAACATATACCTTATTCCTCTGCTTTTCCTGGAACAAAGAAGCAAAATGAAACTTAACCCCTTCCCAGCCCGCACTTCACCATCTCCCAGGCAGCAAAGTAGACAACTTTCTTTAGTTCATTTGATCCACTTCCTGCCAGGGTGTAAGCCCTACGAAGGCAGGGACTTTTCACCTGTTCTGTCTCCTGTGTTCGGTGACCTACCCAAGACCCCAGGACAGTGCGTGGCACATAGGAGGCACGCAGTAAACAGTGGCTGAGTGCAGGCTGCAGACAGCAATACTGCACGGGCTCACATGGACCTTAAAAATGCTCATCTCAAAGAAAGCAGCGCTCCTTTGCCTCTGGCTTTTGTGCAGGGCCAGCCTAGGCTTCCCTCTGTCAGCAGAAATCAGCACTGCCCGGAGCCCCTGGGATCTGAGAACATTCCCTCAAGCTCTATGAAAGCACAGACAACTTAACAACTTAACTGAGCACGGGTTTGTGCTGCAGTGCTGCCAGGAGGAGACAGCCAGGTCAGTGGGAGCATCAGGCCACAGCAGCCCTACCCCCACCTGCTGGTTCCCCAGGGCTCAGGCGGGAAGACCACTTGCTAATTGCAAAATCAAAGTGGGTGAGCAACATGCATAGAGCTACAAGGCCATACAAATCACTGTTTCCGACAGGGAAAGTGGGGCCCAGCAAGGTGGGATGGAGTAAACCACTTGGGGGCCAGCCCCAGAGCCAGGCCTGGACCTTCTCATACAGCCCTGCACCCGCCTGTGAGGGCAGCAAGGCCGGGGCAGACCAAGGTGGAGCTGCGCTGAAGACTGAGTGCAGACTTGAGCAAAAGCCTACGCCGCCTCCCGCTGGAGGAACCCTCCTCTCTGCCCTCCTCCACACAGATTCTGAGGACTCTGGGAAGACCAGCCCAAGCCTCTGCACAACCAGGAAGTTTGGAGTGGTGCTAGGGAGCCCCTCAAGCTTGCCCTCAAAGTCTCCCGACCATCCTATTCTCGAAGCTGCCCCCAAAATTCTACCTCCTATCTCAAAGGCAGCAGGATCCACACCAAGAAAAGGGGGTCTGCACCAAGTGCTCAGGAGAAATGTTGTGGGAAGGGGGATGGTGGCGCTGGAGAAAGCTCGGCAGTGTCTTGCAAAGCCGAAGATGCATGCGCTCCAGGACCAGCCGGCCCCTTCTAGGTGTGCATGCAGGGCTGTGCCCGGGTGTTCACGAAGTTGGGGTGACAACAAAGGGAACCACCTAGCCATCTCTCAGAGGGAAAATAGGTAAATTGAGGCCCATCCAGCAGTTAAAATGACCCAGCAAGACCCACATGTACCAACAGGGATGAATCTCGAAATCATAACATTGAATGAAAAAAGAAATATGGAAAGGATATACATAGGAGAGCATTATATAACTGCTTAAAACATACAAAGCAATTATATATATATTCTGCAAACATATATATGTGGTAAAAGCAAAGTACAAAAACATACAAATTGCACAAAACACACTACCTTCTCATGTGTAATAGTAAACACCTCTTGGGGGGCTGGGGTAGGCTTTAGCTGCATCTATGATATTTTATTTCCTTAAAAAAAGGAATCTTAAGCAAATACAGCAAAATGTTAACACGTATTTAACCTATATAATAGGAACACAGATGTCAATTACATTTTCTTTCTGAATTTTTGTTTTAAACTAGTCGAGTGCAGTAGTGATTGGGGACGGTAGTAGAAGGAGGAGGAGCTCAATCCGTAACTGACCGTGAACAATCAAGTGAGGTAACTCACTGCCTTTGGACCAGCCAGTTTTTCTGTTTTGACTTGTTTCATAATTAAAATTTTTTAATGTATAGAAAACAAAATACCACATAAGTGGAGAAAAAGCAGCCCTGTGCAATATAAATTAGCAGCAAAACTCTTTATAAAGAAAGGCCTAGGGAGTGGGCCTTGAGGACGCCACTGCCAGGCCCTGATCTGCACGCACTGACGTGTGGGCGCCGCGCCAGACAGGACTGGGAGCACAGGAGGGTCCCAGGAAGGCTTCCCTGGAACAATTCAAAAGGAAAAAACCATATACCCCGAGATGTTCTCTGTGGTGTTTTTTATAGTGTGAAAAATCAGAAACTCACAGAACAGCTTACGAAAGAAATATGACAATGACTTACGATACGGCCATAGGAACACGAAGCACGAGCCAGGGCAGCAGGTGGGGAGAGGTGCACGGCACACCCCACCACGTGCGGGTCCCCCATTAGGTAGAATGAGCAAATAACACAATTCCCCTGCTACACCAAAATGAGGCCTGCCAGTGTGACACGGGCTCAAAGGGACATGGGAAAATGAAGATGGCTTGTTGGAATGAGATTTACAGCTCTGCACTATGCCAAGCAGGCCCACTGCAAGGGCTCTAGTGGGGCCCATCACTGTGCCCCACCCGCCCACTCGCTCCAAGCACTTCCTCCTCCCGCTTTCTCACACTCTCCTACAGCCCAGGGACTAGGCTGGGTCCTCAGAGCAGCGAGATTTCCCTCTCATATTTCCAGGCTGTAACAAATGCCCCCAAGATTCCCACAAATCAAGTCCAGATGCTGCACATGTCACAGAAAAGGGCTCAGAAGTCAACAGTTCCAGAAATCAGGAGTTTAAACAGCAAGGTCGTATTTCATTTCCCAAAGCCAATTGCTTAAGACAGAGCTTTTGCCTTAAGTAAAAGAAACGTTTTCATTTTGCCTTTGCCCTAAAAAGTCTCCCAACTGTCTGAGAGAGCCGTATCAGCACTAAATAGCTTCAGCTGCTCATGTTTCCGACCAAAGCAAAACCGCTCAGTGAGCCTGAACAACGGACAGGTAAACAGAACCCGCCTTTGGAACATCTTCATCCTCTGCAAACACGGCTCCCCAAACTCAACTCTTTAGCGGTTCGCTCTTCACTGAGGAAGGGAGTCACTAGCTGAGGAGTTTTAAGCTGTAACATGAGAGGAAAATGATGCTCTCAGTTAAGTCACAGAGGCGCCTGCTGCCAAGCCCTGCACCAGGGAGCACCGTCCTGCGGTAGGTGACCGGAGCCCGGGGCTGGGCAGTGTGCGGCCGTGCTCCCAGAGGCAAACAACTATCCACTGCCTCCCGGAGGGATGAGGCAGATCCGGAATTCAAGCCAGGCCCATCCGAGCCAACACCATACTCACTCAAGGAACACACGCCCACTCCGCAGCTGCACCAGGACGGAGAGGGAAACCAGACTCGGGTGTCCCCTCGAGGCCCCCCAGTCTGGCACACTCACCAGCACTGCAGGCAGAGCAGGGACAACAGCAGCATCAGAAAGACCCGTAAAGGCGACATGTCTTCATGGATACTCTAGGCGGGGAGTTTCCACCAGACAGTAAACCAGCACACAGGGGCTTCCGGAGCACACACTGAGTGTCGCGCAGATCCACTCACCACAGGAGCCCACTGCCCGGGACCCAGACATGCCCGGGACAGACAGGGCAGGACTGCGGCTGAAGGAGGACGGAACCGGGCGGGACACTGCAGGGGACTCCCTAGCCCACACAGCCCCCAACACGGGCTCAGCCTCAGCCCCAGGGGGGCCCAGAGTCAATAGTGGCAACTGCTGCTATCACTGACAATGCTGACAATTGTCTGGGAGAGCTCGGGTGAGTCCACACTCCTCGCCCCCCATCCTCCTCAGGGCCAAGGCCAAGAAACAAAGCAACATGTCCCAGAGGGGTGAGTCAGCAGGGAGGACTTGGTCAGGGTCTCTCTAGGGACTACCCCAGCATGAGGGGAACAACGGCCTCAAGTCCCCCCACCCCTCGCCCTCCCACGCAGGTGGGGTCTGGAAAGGACAAGTACTTGCAGCTTCCTGGCCCGAGTTTACACATGCCAGTGAGAGTGAGAGCCACAGGCATAACTCAGGGCTAGAGTGTCCCTGTCCCTCTCTCAGATGAGAAACTGAGGCTCAGAGACACTGAAAGGCCTTGCCAATGGAAGGCAGGGCCAGGGAAAGACCTAGAACCCTCAGTACCCCTGTCTCCAAGATGGGCAGGATCACCAACATCTGTGCAGGACCCTGCCCACCCCACTTCCCCCGAAGCATGTGCCCGGGCAGGGGCAGGGGCAGCGGGGACAGCCTGCCCAGGGCGCTGCTTGCCAGCTGAGGGCCCTGCAAGACCAAGTGGCCCCTCCAGGCCCAACCTCCTAGCTGTCTACGGTGAGAGAGACAGTGAAGCCCCTCCCACCTCCCGCAGGCCAGCACCAGTATCTCTTTACAGGAATTCAAGGGGGATACAAGAAAAGAAAGAAGTCTCCAAATCACACCTAAAGGTTCCTGGCTAGTCTCAGGCTGCACCACTTCCTATGGGAGAACCCATGTCAAGAGGTACCGGGAAACTTTCTTTACAATCATGTGGCCTCTGTAGGTGGCCAAGGACTCCAAATCCTGCACGTCTGAGAAGCACGCCCACAGAACGTCTGAGGATCCCTGGAGCGGCAGCCCAGCCCCCACTTTCCACGGCTTGCATTACAAGCCCACCGTCCCGTCTGGCATCGGGCTCCTCTAGCCTCCAACAGCTGGCAGAGGGGCCAGTGCCAGCACCCCAGGAGTCACCAGGGTGGAGTGGTCCGAGGTGGATCTGCTAGGAGCTCTGCACCTAGCAGAGCTGGGATGAAAGAGTTAATCAGATAAAGAGAGGAATAGGTGTTCCAGGGGAGGTGTGAAGTGGCAGGGGGTTACACTGCAACTCCAGGCAGTTTGCTAAGGCAGAGCCACATGAGAGTGACGCACTCCCTGAGATGTCCAGGTGGGTAAGGAGCTGCAGTCCTCTCTGCGGCCCCTGCTCTGGGGTCCTGACTGCGGTCTGACTCTCTGCCAGCCCAGACAGCCACACACTCACCCAGCCACTCCCCAGCCACTCCCTCTGCCCCGCCTTCTGGTTATGACTCTTCTGCCAGGTACAGGAGACAGGGCCAGTCTGTTGCCCCAGCTGTCTCAGTTCCCCTGTCTCTAAGATGGGCAGGTCACATCCTACCAATTGGCCACGATGCACATCCTCAGGCTTCCTGCTCCCACAGAGCAGCCCCAGGCATACCTGGAATCCTCTGCCCTGTGTCTTCCTGCCCCTAGAGTGCAGGTGGCCTAGGGCACCTTAGCAAAGCTTGCACTGTGCCTCATCCTGCATAGGTTTTTCAAGCTATGATTAAATCTACTTGCCAGAGCCCATGAAGTCCCTCCAGAGTCTCACACTGACCTCCCACCCTGGCCCTAATGCTCTGGCGAGAGCAGGGCCACCTCACAGCACTCAGTGGGGTCAGAGCCACAGAGGGGAAGCCAGAGACCCCCCTCAGGGACAGGGCAGGAGCCAGGCATATGAACAAGCTCTGGGAGTATGTGGGTCTGTAGGGGGTTATGTGGACCTCGCAGTGGCCTGGCCTTTTTAAATCAGTTTACACTTGGCTGATCCCCCCCAAAAAAACAATCGGTGTGTACAGTCAGACCAAGAAAACAAATCAGAAACCCTTAAGGAGAGGTAAACAAAACATCAAACATGCTCAGTTTATTATAAACAAGTTTGAGTTGGAACCTTCTAGAAACTAAGGAACATTCACGCCATCCCTGAGAAGATGCACCAGGATCATCCATGTTGCCTACACAAGACTACAAAGCACCCAGACTCCAGCTTTACCATCCTGACAAGCAGTGGCAGCACCTTCTCCAGAACAGCCAGCTCGATGCCCCAGGTTGGCATTTACGGAGCCTCTGCCCAGGGCAACTGACATCAGATAAGGCCACAGTGTTGGGTGCTCTCAGAGAGCGGGAAGGGGTGCAGGCCTATGGGGGAGGGGTTGGGGAGGGTGAGAGAAGAGAACACTGTGTGTGTTTGGGGAAGAACATGACAGAACATTGAAGAACACTGGAAAGAACATGAGGACACTCTGAAATAAACCTGGGCAGAATGCTATTTTGCAAGCAAGCTGCACTACCCCCGCAACTGAATCAACAAGTATAATATTTACCTGGCACGGGAGATACTATGATCATGAATAAACCAGTGGGTGCCTTCTAGAATGATGAGGGTCCCTGCTGCCAACACACCTACTCAGGTACCAGTAGTAGCAGCCACCATTTACTAATCACCTGCCACTTGCTGCCTCATGTTATCTGTTACCCAAACAGCACACCTGTTCTCCTAGCCCTGAACAGGGCAACAGAGGCCAGCCTCTGGGACACTTAGTCCCACCAGCAGAGGATCACTTATGGGGCTGCTTAACAGTAATCACCCCAATAAATAAAACAAATGACTTTAATTTAAAACACATTAAGTTAACAGCAGGCTTCCTGCCAACTGACAGAGCTTGGCTCAGCTGCTCCGAACAGGCAGAGTTGCCTCTTGGGGTCAGAGCCCCTAAGTAAGTCAAGGTCCCTGGTCCTGGGGGAAAAGTGAGGGATGTGATATCACTCTGGTCATGTTGACCAGTCTTCCACAACCTGCAGGACAGACAGTGTGAGAGGCCCAGAGGCCTGGACGGAAGGGCTGAGGAAAAGCAGCACAGACTCCTTAGGGGCCCCGCCAGGTACCCCGGAGCGCCTGAGCTCCCGCTCTGGGCCCCTCTCAGTGGCAGCAGGACTCCTCCTCCCAGGGAGGGGCCTCCCTCCCCAGAAACAGACGGAAAGCTCTCCTCTCACCTGGGGACAGGCCTGGGAGGTGGGAATCCGACCCCTCCGACAGCCGTGGACGCCAGGGCTCCAAGGCGCCAAGCAATTGAGCTGCTCCGGAGGTGCGCCCCGCAGCACCTGCCACGCCGGGGCTCGGGCATTTGCTCAACTGCCCACCCAGTGCCGGGACGCCGAGAGGCCACTCCACCTCCTCACCTCTCTAACAGACACACCTCCCACACCGCACGCGGAAGCCCACCCAGGTGTGACCCCAGTGGAGAGGGAAGGACGCGCCCCGGGGGAGCTGCGAGGCCCGGGGGTTAGCGCCCGGCTGGGGTCCCAGGTTGGCGATGGAGGAGGGGAGGGGGCCATCCATCCGCACGCTCCCCTGTGTGCTGCCAGATCCGACCTCCCCAGCTGCTTGTTCATCCGCCTTTTTCAAAGGGCCTCATCAGGAAGTGACGGCCACGATCACCACGCTGACCCCCTTTCGCTTGAGTGCCCCTTTCTAATCACCCGGGGCGGGGCGGGGCTCCGCGAGAGCCTGGGCGGCGGAAGCGGCGCGCCTCGCAGCCCGGTGTCCGGCGCGCAAACGCGGCGCGGCGGCGCCCTCCAGCGGCCACGAGGGGCGCCGCACTCGCCCGTGGTCCGCCCGAGCTGGAGCTACCGCGTCGGTGCGAGGACAAGCTCTGCCCCGGTGCCCGCGGGCCTCGCGGAGGACGCGGACCCTGTGGGCCACCCTGTAGCTTCTCCTGCTCCAGGCCTGGGAGGCCCTCGCGCTGACTGTGGCCATGGAGGTCTTCCAGCGATCATCCCCAAGCAAAGGACAAAATATGTGGTCCCCCCTCCCAATACAGCTCCCCAATACTGACTCCCGGTCAGCCCCAGGCACAGGGCAGCGGGACAACTGGCTCCAAGGGACTGGCGGGGATCCTGCCACCCGGGGCCAGGACGTGCGGCCCCCCTCCCCAGCGAAGCACATCCGGGGGAGACGGGGAGATGAGGCTCCACTGGGGTGGGCGAAGAGCACAGGCCTTGCCAACTCGCTGTGGGTGTGAGGTGCTGGCTCTCAACGGGCCCTGCCAAAGGACCCGAGGCCGCTGATAACACTGACACTCAAACAGAAGAGGGAAGGGCCAGGGCTGGTTCTAACCTCGGCCCTGTGTGGCACTAAGTCACTGCCCCTCTCTGACCCAGGGTCTATCAGCTCCGCGGGGGGCACTGCACCTAGGGGTTCAGAATTTGCTTCCTGTTGCAACGTTTGGCGACTCTGCAATGCTCTGAAGCTGCGTGGGGCAGAAGCCGCACTCGCAGCAAGCACAGTTTTTGTTCAGATTGAATGTTATTTATTGGGGCTGCCTCCGCAGGGGGATGATACAGATCGTGAGGTGGGCTACAGTCCACTCCTCGTCCCCACCACCACAGTCCCTTGGCACAGCTGCTGGCTCTGTCCTGAGGTGCCTCCTATTCTGGGAGCTCATAAGCCACCTGATCTTTCAGCCTCGGGGACTCCACACCTCCTTCACCAGTTTCAGCGATGCTCAAATGAGGCATCTGCAAAAGCACTTTTATAAACTCTAAAGTGCTGAACAAATGTTAACTATTATTCTCCCAATCAAGTCTTCATTCTAGTAACACCACTTGCTGATTTTAGGCAAAATATTCCTGTACACACCAGAAATTTCCAAACCATGTTCTTCAGAATATGCACATTTCCAGATATGTTCTTATATCTTTTAGGTGAAGGAAGAGAAAGTCAAAGTAACTGGCTTTCTTGTAAAATCTGTTTTGGAAAATGTATATGAAAATACCAAATATGTTTATGTAGTTGCCCCTATCAATATGTAATCATCTCACTATTAGTCATTAGGGAAATGAAAATCAAAACCAAAATGAGATACTATTTCATACCCACTAGAATAGCTATAATCAAAAAGACAGACAATAGCAAGTGCTGGTGAGGATGTGGAGAAATTGGAATCCACACACACTGCTGGTAGGAATATAAAATGGTGCAGCTAGTTTGGAAAGCAGTCCACAAAAAAGCAGTTCCTCAAAAGGTTAAACAGAGTTAACTTATGATCCAGCCATTCCACTCCTAGGCTGTACCCAAGAGATCTGAAAACATGTCCACACAAAAACTTACAAATGAATGCTCACAGCAACATTATTTATAGTAGTCAAAAAGTGGAAACCCAAAATGTCCACCAACTGTTGAATAGATAATGTGGTATGTCCATACAATGGGGTATTATCCAACTATAAAAATGGATTAAGTATTGATACATGCTACAACATTAACATTAAAAACATCATACTCAGTGAAAGAAGCCAGACACAAAAAACTACATATTGGATGAGTCCATTTATAGTAAACATTCCAAATAGACAAATTTATGCAGACAAAAACAGATTAGTGGTTTACAGGGGGTAAGAGGACAGGAAGATGGGGAGTGACCCACTCAATTGTATACTTTAAAGGGGTAAACTTTATGGCATATGAATATCTCAATTCTTAATTGCAAAAAAAAGTAATTACCTATCTTTCAAAAAACGGTCTGTAGGAACAGAGAACAGTCAGGAATGCGTGAGGCATTATTGATGCCCAAAGCTGGAACATTTCATCTGTACATTGAGGCTCCCATACAATTTCTAAGTCACTCATCTATTAGCATATTTCATCTCTATAATGATACCTGGCCTATGTTACTGGCTTTGCCTTATAATTTCAACACATACTTGTGGAATTATCTAGAGTTTATTGTATTTGATATAATACTATACAAAGTTATTCCTTACAGATGCATGATTATGAACTTTTCCATGCAAAACATATATTAGCACACAAACTACTACAGTTGTTTTCACAGGTATAATGTAAAAGATTGCCTCTGTTAAATGCATTTGGTAAAATACACACTGTTCTCTAAATACTGTCATAGGAAACGTCAGCCTATCTTTTCCAAGAACCTCTCACTTCAGGACACATTTCTTTCATCACCTCTTACCCAGACTGTCATAACTTATTCAAAAGTTTCATTCAGGTGCAAAGTGCCTGCTGCTGTGACAAGCTGGAAAATCGAGTGCATTTCCAGTGTCACCTGTTTGTCATTAGTTTCAGCAATGACCCAGCCAGCATTGAAGTCTTCACACTCGGTTTTTTTCTCAAGCCCCAGTAGGAGCTGAGGTACTCATCTTTTCCAAGCCACTCGCATTAAAAGAAACTCCGAGAATCCCCCAATGCACTTGTGGAGCTTTATCATCTGTATGTCCACTCCTAGTCCTCGGCACATGCTCCTCCTGGAATCCCACAATCACTTGTAAGTGGGTGCCGCGGTGTGTGTCCCCCAGAATTCATGTGTTGGAAATTTGATCCTCGATGCGGCAGTGTTGGGAGGTGGGGCCTTTAAGAGATGATTAGGTCATTAAGAGGGATTAATGCCTCTCTCAGAAGCCTGGGAAAATTCTGTGGGAGTGAGTTCTCACTCTCACGGGACCGGATTAGTTAGGGAAAGAGCAGGCTGTTAAAAAGCAAAGCGCCCTTGTGTTTTGCCCCCTTTTCATGTCCCCGCTCCCTCTTCCACTTCTTCACTATGTTACGACAAGTACAAAGCCCTCGCCAGACACTGGGGCCATCCTCTTAGACTTCCCAGCCTCCGAAACCATGAGCTAAATAAACTTCTTTCCTTTATAAATTGCCCAGTCTCAGACATTCTGTTATAGTAACAGAAAACGGACTAAGAACGTGGGGAATGCACATAGCTTCCTTTTTTTTCCCTAACTTGTCATCTGGACAGTAGTCCCTGCCTTCAGGGAGCTTACGTTCTAGGGTTGTGGGGAATGTGTAGGAGACAGACTTTAAACAAATATATAAACAGAGAGAGAATCAGATTGAGACACATTCTGTAGAGAAAGTGAAGCAGGGTAAGGAGACAGGGTGCGTGTGAGTGTCCAGGATGGGGAGTTGCTGGCTACTGTATAGGTGGTCAAGGAAGGCTCCACTGATACGGTGACATTCCAGCAGAGACTGAAGGAAGTGAGGGAGTGGCTGCTGGCAAGACGCCCTCAGAGAGAGCTGCAGGTGTGACGGCCTTAGGTTGCAGTGTGCTCTGCATGTTTTAGAAAGTAAGGATCCTGTTTACTCGTTTGCAGCCTCTCTCTTCCTACTAGAGTATAATCCCCATGAAGGCAGAGACCTTACTTTTCTCATCTCTTGAGGTTTATAGGAACCCACAAATGCCATCCCTATTTCTGGCCTGAGTTGGAAGTGACAGACACAGTAGGCACACAGCCTCCTATCCTGGAACATGAGAACCAGAAACGAACATGTGCATAAAAGAAAGACACAAGTCGATGGGAAAGAAGAGGGCTGGCATGAGAGCTGCTTCAGAAAAGGGGTTCAGGGAAGGCCTTTCTGAGCTCAATCCTTGGTGACAGCACAGGAGAAATACACGAAGCAATGCTGCCATCCCCTGGAGGGACCGATAGTGGCTGCTGGGCCCCACCAGGCCTCTGCAGAGGGCTGGCCACCTGGGGGGAGGAAGGATGAGACACGGAGGTGCCCTGAGGCCTGCTCACTGTGTTTATTTTCCCAGAAGTCAGCAGAGTTATGAGACTAAACCCTAAACAACGGACATAGCGGCACTGGACTGAAGTGGACTAAACACAACACAGCAACACAGATGTGATGGCCAAAGCTCTGGCAGCCATACTGGACCACAGAGTCAAGGGCCGCTCCCTAGGGATGGTGAAGCTGAAAGGAACCGAAGCCCCTATGCCAGCCCAGGAATGCCTACCTCTGGACTTCAGTGGGATAAGAAATTAGCTCAATCTTGTTTAAGCTGCCATTATTTACTCTGTCAAACCTGATACAGTGAGAGAGGCTCGTGGAAGAAATATGTCTTGACCTAAGTTTTGAAGCGTGGGATTCCACTTGACAGTCAGAACGAGAGAGCAGATGGCGCAGACACAGACCAAGCAAAGCTCAGCCAGCTGCTATGGGTCAAGAATGGTGGAAGGATCTGGGATGCCAGGTAGCCAGGAGCAAGTGGAGGTTCTGAATGGAAGTGATGTGATAAAAGCATTTTAGCAAGGTGAATGTAGCTCCCTTTTGCGGTCGGCAGAGCCTCAATGAAAGAGGGCTGTTCAGTCAAATGGTTCTTGAATGCCTACTATGTGCCAAGCATCCTGCTCCCCAGGGAAGACTGCACAGAGCAGAGGATGCCTGGCTGGGATGCCTGAGATCAGCGGGAGAGCACCAAGCTCTCCTGTATCCTTCACGGCAGGGACTCCCACACCTGCCTATGCTGCTCCACGCCAATACAGATTCCCAGGCCCTGCCCACAATTCTGACCCACAGACTGGGACAGGGCCCAGGATTCCGTATTTTTAGTAAGTGTCCCCAGGGGATTCTGACGCAGTTAGAAGATGGACCTACTGTATAGGCTAGAAGCAGCTCCTGTACTGGTGCCTGGAATATAACAGGTTCAGACATTCATTAAATAAGTTAACAAAGAATATATTTTCATACTGTTAGGAAGTAAGAAACTAATAGATTTTGACAAACTTTTAATAATAGTCAAAACAATATTTTTCTGGTTAAATGAATGCTTTTTAGCTAATATTTAATTGACCAAAATATAATCTAAGGTCATTAATAATGTTCTATGATTTCCACAACCATTTCAGCTAAAAGATGTTTCCATGTCACTTGCAATGGCCTGAGCAGAGACCTCCAGGTGTGGGCTCAAGTCCTCTGCCAGTTCATTGTGACCCTGTTTGCATCTTGCAGCCACAGTGGAGTCCCACAGCCACCCTGAGGGAAGAGGAGCCCCCAGGCTGTCTCTGGGCAGTTGGGTGGGCAAGGAGCTGCCTTGCTCTTCCCAAGCAGTTCAATATAACTCAAGAAAATTCTCCCTGGGGTTAAATTGCCCTCTGGACCTTATCTTACAAGAGAGAAGTGCTCCTTTAAGGGGAAATCTGGCACAAAGGGAAGAACATTGGCCTAGGATGCAGGACTAACCCCAACTGGGTAACTCCCCACGTGGCCTCGGGCAAGTTTCCTCACCTATTATGCCATATACTCTTGACTTTCTTGCTATATACATTATATACATCTTGCCTTCCAGCTCTGATCCAACCTGGGTGAGGTTTTTTGGTTTTTTTGCTAAACAGCAAAAAAAAATCTATTAAGGCTTATATTCTCCCAAGGGAAAGTAACCCGATATCATTTATGACTCCATACAGGCAGTGACAGTTCAGAAGAAGTGATACATTCCAAACACGAGTCTAAATGATACAGCTTAAACTTGAACTCAGAGGATCTTTTGGAGTTTTCAGAGGGCGTCTGCCATCTAGGACAGTAAAGATCCTCAACAACGGGCATGTGCTGATTTGGTGCGCTGGAACGTCAGGCATGAGCAACGTTTTCATGCTTAAACTCACACTCCAGGTGGTGGTGAGTTCTTCAACGGTCCCTCATTCCCCAAAACATGACAGAAAATTCATTTTCTAAAAGGTTTTGTTTTTCATTTTTACCTAATCATCAGGGAAAAAAAATTAGATACACATAGTGACATTTACAATACAATCGGCAGCATCATCCATCACACTTTTATCCGATCTTACGTTTAAAGTGCAGCATTATTGATATAAAAACTTAAGAGGATTCTCAAGGGAGGAAAAAGGGGAAAATTAGAAATGATCTGCAAACAACTAAGAATGCCTGAACACGGAACCAGACCTCAAACATCTTGCGAATCCTCTGCACGTGGAAGCCCACCACGATCCAGCCAGGTCAGACAACAGGGCAGCGCAGGGCAGGACAGCTGGCTTGGTGGGCGACAGACTGTGAAAGGACAGACTTTCCAGGGAAACCAAATACGTCTACCAAATTCAAAAAATTAAATTTTATCTTTCTGTCTAGTAGAAAAATCAAATGGGCAGATTAGGATTTTAGACAGATAACAAATTTTTAAAATGGCAAACCAGGTGAGCAAGGTGATCATTAATCTTTAGATTTCAGTATTTTGAAGAGATTTTAACAGAATAGTCTAAATGACAACACAACTCATGGTTTCTTATGTCTGCTATAAAGCAATAAAGGGGTGAGAAATATGAAGTTTCATGGTGAGAAATATGAAGTTTCATGGAGAGATATTACATAACTGTGGATATAAGAACATAATTTCTGCCAGAATAAAAAAATTGGGGGCATAGATTAGGCTTTTGCTTTGCTTTGTTTGTTTTTAGGGATACTTATATTTCACATTAGGTCAGTCTGTGAAAAAAATACTCCCTTATTAGTGAGTTCCATGGTATTACAACATACAGAGAAAAAACCCAAATGAATGCAGACCCATCTGTGCGAAAATAAACTACAAAGAAGGTAAAGATGCAACACTTAACCCCTGCACAGGATGACACACTGTTTTTTTAAAATCTGTTTTTCAAAGTCAAATGTTAGCATGTATAAGAAACTGGTTTGTTCTTATTGTTTGTTTGGATTCTGCCATTCCTTTGCTTGGATTCTGCACACCACCTCCTCCTCCTGGCACTTCTCATAGTGAGAAAAGTCTTTGAAGATGGAGGTTGCGTGCTTGTAAGGAACGATAATTTTCAGCACTTGTTGTGCTTTTTCTAAGGGCACCTCCTGTGTGTTGCAAGAGTTTGTGACCAGTTTGTCATTATTTTCCGACCTGATGTGCCGAAGCTGGTTTGGGGGCACATCCTTGACAAAATCCACTTCATATTGAACTTCCCCATTGATGACCTGAGACCAGACCCCAGGACTGGTGATGAAGTCCCTGCGGACTTCATCTTAGCCACCACACCGAAACGCCCACTCCCATTGATGCTGACGAGCAGGCAGACAAAGACATGCCCTTTGCTGCTCAGGCGGCAGAAGGCCCTGTCCAAGCACTGTTGCCATGTTCTAGGTTACACCAGTACACCAAATAGAGTACCCAACGGAGCAGTGAATGTCATTCTCAGAATAGCTCTTTATGAACACGTGTCTGCTTTTAATATTCCAATCAAACTCTCTGGGATTATAGCTGTGGGCAGCATTCAGTTTTTGAAGGACAAGGTGGGATTCTACAACGGGGCAGAATTAGGGTGGGTATTTACAAGAGAATTCCCATCACTGCTGGCCCCTCCACTCTGCCCAAATGCCGTGTTTCTGTGGCAAGGGGGGACTCAGCAGGTTTGGGGTGCCTGCTGAGGGCTCTGATACTGTGGTTGGGCCAAAGGGGGAGGATGAGCAGGAAGCACCTGAGCCACCTGCTGGGACTATGGGGCAGAAGTGGGGGAGGGGGAGGGAGGGGATGGCACCTCCTGGGGGGCTGGAGCCTTTGGCCCAGGCCCCTCGTTATCCCAGGTGCCAATGTCCATGTTATGCTTTATAGGTAGAGCGGGCAGCACACAACCCCTCCCCTGTACAGGCCTGCTCTTTGTTTTCATTTTAGGCTGTGGTTTTGTAGGCCTGTTAGCAATGGCAGCCCATGAGGTCAGCTTTGAAACTGGCATACTCACATTATTCCCACCATTGCTGGTAAGGACCCAGTCCATGCCATGCTGCTAACAAAAAACCTATCATTTCAACTTCAGAGATGGTGATATCCCTGATCTTCAGGCCAACCATCCCTGCTTCAGGCTGTTCACCCCGGGGCCTTGCTGAGGGTGTCATTGTGAAAGCCTGCCTGGCCATTGGCAACCAGCCACCTAGGGAGCTCAGAGGGTAGGTGTAGCTGCTCCCGTATGCGGAGCTCTGAGTCTGCTGCCCTTGAGACCCACATGCTGAGAACACAGGCTTTGGGGGGGAAATTAAACCTGTGCTGATAGATGTTGTTCCCCAGACCCTGAGGCTGCCCTACAACAGCATCGTGCATAAAAGGATGCTCTCTGTTATGGGCTGTCTGTAGGTGGTGAGGTATGGAACCAGAGGGTCCCCGTGGTGGACCCCACAGCCTCAGTGAGGGAGTAAGGAAACCCAGTGGACAGCGGGTAACAGCTGGACAGGCAGGGATTGCTCACTGAGGGGTAAGTGCCACTCTGATTTGGCCATCCAGAAAGGTAGGGCTCAAAGTCATTGTCATGAACTGTATCTTTCTGATACAAAGAACCATTTTGTATTTTATTATCTTGTACTTTTGTCCTCTGGGGGCCCACACTGGTGGCCAACATACTTCATGAACAGCCTGGTGCAGTGTGAGGCAAGGCCTGTCACCTGTGCTCACACGACCATGAGCCAAACTGCCAACTCCTGGGGTGACAGCAGTGGTGGTGGCTGTGAGCCCCAGATGTGGACGCACTGAGGAGGCACCATCTCCAATGGTGGCTGTGGCCTGGGTGAGAAATTCTAGTTTTCTCCTTCCTAATCAATACTGAAAACATAATTCTCCATACAAAATTCACTCACATACATAAGGCATGATGTTAGATGCTGGAGATACAACATTTAAACTCCCTTAAGGAGTTTAGAGTCTACCAAGACTCTAGGCGAATTATTAATTCAATAATTATATAAATACAACTGTGGTAAATGTTATTAGGGAAAAGTATTTGGAGCTTTTGGAGTGTGCAATGGGGGCTCAGGAAAGGTCACCAAGGAAATAACGTAAAAGCTGAGACCTGAAATCTGAGTCCCAGTTAAGGATGCTGGGAGGGAACACTCCAGGCAAAGGGAAAGGCATGTGTGAAGTGGTCCTTGGTACAGGGAGAAGCACTCTTTTCAGGAATACTCTAAACCTGAGGAAGAATTAAATCACAAAATAAAGCAAACCTTTTAGAACCACACATTTAAAGAAAAAAGAACACCTTTTATCACAAACAGAAAACAAATTCACAAAATATGAACTCAAAAGTAATGAGAGCAATTTTATGCCAGGACTGATAACCCTTACCCGACCACTGCCATCCATCTGACACCTCAACAGGGGAGGTGTCAGTTCCCTCAGGCCACGTGCACCTGTCTCCAGGCCTTGGGTGAGGCTGTGAGAACTGGGCCCAGCAAAGGGAAGGAGTCTGAGCATGAAACATACTCCAAGACAGGAGCCTGATGCTGAGGCTGGACTCACCCCTGGGCCACTATTTCTGGTTCTAACTAAGTGCCAGGCACTGTAAATAGGGATTGGTGAGAAGACATGATACAGTCACAGCCCCAGGGAAGTACAAGAGGGAAGAAGAGGAAGACAAATCTTTCAGCTGGGGGTTCCTTACCTGGCTCCAAGGAGGGGATGGTATCCGGCAAAACGTGGAAATGGAGAAAGAATCTCCATGAGCAAAGGCATGCAGGCTGGAAAGCACTGGGTGTGCAACAAGAGCTGCAGCTACAGCCAGGGACAAGAGGAGGGTAGAGACCTGGCAATGGTGTAGAGTAGGCCCAGCATGCTACCTCTGACTCAAAGGTGAAGAGATGACAATGCTGGTCTTCAGGGTGGGATCTGGAGACCTGGTTAAATCCCAGATCTGCCCAGACTGACCCTGCGGCCAAAGGCTTTCAGTTTTCTCCCCTACACTAGGGGAGGGTTTCTCAAATATTAGGGTCCTTAAGATCACCTGGGACGGGGAGCCAGGTCCCACTTCCAGAGATTCCAATTGGGTAAACCCAGATGGGCCCCAGACTGAAAACCCCAAGTCAGACAGTGAGTCCCAAAGGCCTCTCCACCCGCAAGCTCCAGGACCTGGATTCTTGGTCTCCTACAACAGAAAGTCCAGCCCCAGTGCCCTTCACTAACCACAGTGATGTTCCTGACCAGCTTATTTGTTCATGGGTGGGCAAGGAGCTGCCTTCCTCTTCCTAAGGTTTCTAACACAACTCAAGTCAATTTAAATTGCCCTCCAGACCTTTTCTTACAAGAGAGAACTGCTCCTTAAAGGGGAAATGTGGTACAAAGGGAAAAACATTGGCTTAGGATGTTGCGGAGGAAGCAGGGGGAGAGCTGTGGAGGGTTGGGCATGGACAGTCCCCAGGGTCTAGGGACATTCTCAGGAAAGGTGATAGCTGAGTAAAGAGCGGTTGAGGGCCTAAGAGGACATTCTGGGCATAAAGTACAGCTTGTATAAAGGCACATTGACTACAGTTAAGACATAAGGTTCACACAGAGGAAGGAAGAGAGGTGATGCCAGAAAGGAGGGCCAGGCTCACAACACAGAGAGCCCTACCAAGAAATTAGGACTTGACTCTGTAGGCAACAGGGAGCCACTGCGGACCCCTGAATCCTGCAGGATCCTGCCAGCAGCTCCCCTTAGTCACTCACTCAGTCACAGCCTTAGCACCCTCCCCCACCCAACACTGGTCTCCATCCTTTGAACCACTTACTACTCCTTTTCCAAAAATCCCTTGGATTCCCTCTGTACAATTATTAGGTCAAAATAAGGCAAGCAATTTGACTGAAGTAATTCACACCAAGTCAGGAACCCAATCTTGGACAGGCAGAGCCAGGCGATAAAGTGAGATGGTGGGGAGTGATGGGCACTGCCACGATGGCAGGTTGGTCCAGCCTGGGACAAGGTGGTTAGCTGTGGTCTGCTCAAATATCTTTTCCTCTTAGAGCTTTCCCTTCCTCACTTGGAGTAACCTGCGAGTTCTCTAAATAGGTTCATGATCCTTCAGGGCAGAGAAGAAGGGGAGGCAGAGAGGAGATGAGATAGTTCACACTAGGTTTGACCAGATCCGACTGAAATGCCTTAAGAGCTAAGAGAAATATCACTGCAACTTCGACACTTCCAGAGGCTTCACCAAGACCCTGTCCAGCAGACTTTGCTGGGAGCAACAAATGGTGCCTTCAAATGACCAATCTCATCCTCAAAAGTCAAAGACTGAGGAACATAAAAAGAGGTGCAGACTCTGAAGGCACTGCTGAACCCCGCAACGCTAAGAAATGGGGGCGTGCTGATTCTCCAGGAGGCTGCACTTATTGCGGGGAAGGCGAGGGGGAAAAGGGGAGCGAGCGACGTTAAGGTCAGTTAACACCCGCAGCTTCACTCCTGCACCGGCTAAGCGCCTCTGGCTCCCGGACACGCCCCCGGGCAAGGCCTCCCTCTAGCTGTGAACGCACATTTAAGGAAGGGCGGAGGGAGTTAGGTCACAGGCGTTGCAAGTGGGCAGGGCAGCGAAGACCCTAACCCCCATCCCCTGGAGCCCTGCCGGGAGCGCGCAAGACCTCACCTAGGGCCCAGTGGGCCACCCACCGGGAGACCCTAGCTGCAGCCCCGCTCACCTTGCACTTGAAGCCGGCGGCGGGCGGCAGGAGCTCCCGCAGCAGGACCTTGGCCACCTCGCGGCTGGCTTCCTCGCTCACGAAATGAAGGTTAAGCACCTCGTGCGTCTCGAACTTGGCGAGGCGCAGCAGCGAGCGCAGCGCGACGCGGGCCTTGGCCTGCAGCGCGGCATTGTGCTCTGCCTTGGTGAACATCATCAGCAGGTGGTAGTCCACCGGCCCGGACCCCCCGCCCTCCAGGTTCTTGGCCTTGGCGCCCGGGGCCGGCGCCACGGAGCCCCGCGCCACCTCCGGCGCGGGCGGCGAGGACGCGGCGGGGACCCCAGCGCGGGCCTCCTTCAGCCTCTTGGTGGCGCTGGAGAAGGTCTCCCGGCCCGAGCCTAGGTAGTAGAAGGCACAGACGGCAAGCGCCGCGGCCAGCAGCAGCGCGCAGTAGTGGGAGCGCACAGCGCCCAGGCGCGCCATGGCCCGAGAGCATGGGGGCCAGCCTCGGAGCAGGCCCATGCGCCACGAGCCGGCAGACCCGGCAGCCAGAAAGGGCTAGCGGCGACCAGTACCCCGGCAGCCACTAGTAGCCCCGGCAGCAGGCGGCGGCCATGGCGGAGGCGGGGCCGCGCTACCCAGAGCCAATCGCGAGCGCTGATGCACGGAGAGGCGGGGCCAGGGCTGTCGGCAGCCGCTGGGTCCTAGGTTCGGAGGGATTACGGGCCGGATGGACCGCACGTGGGTTCTAGAGGCCCAGCGTGGGAGGAGCGGGCTGAGAACCCAGGCGTACGGAAGGCCTGCCCGCTGTGCAGCCTGCGAGAACTGGCGCGCCTACGTGCCCAGCCGCAGAGGCTAGATCTCGAAGCTGAGCCTTGAAAGGGACTGAAGCGACCCAATGCAGGACCTTTGGTTAGCAAAAAGATAAACTGGGCGCAGGAAAAGGGAAAACTTTTATTTCTGTATGTTTTCTTCCTAATTTGTTGGAGGCTTTCTCCCCCTCTCCCTTCATACCTTGGAGACTAGCTGGAGATAGGAAATTTAAACTAGCAAGCTGCTTGCCCTTTCACGCTGAAGTAGTAATGACACCTCCCACCGCACTTGGCACCTCTGACACAGACCAGAGGTAACCTAAAGGATGTGGCCAGCAGGGGGACCCCGCTGCCCAAAACGCCGTGGTAGTTCCGAGAGCCCCTGAGTAGTAACACCCGAGAGAGTGGTATTAATTCGTTTTTATTGTTGAAACAGACTTTGGCACTTTATCAAGAGCCTTAATATGTCCCAGGGAGTTCTGCAAATTCTTAACTGAGGCATACTGAGTTAATTTGCCCAAGGTCACACAGCTAGCCAGAGGCACTGTTAAGCCTAGATAGTTAAACACTGCCAACTAGATAAATAAAAACCCATTAACCTAAACCTTCTAAGAATTTATGGTGTACCAATAGTTTTGAAGTAAACATGTACAAGTGGTCTGCATGCTTAAAAGAGATCGAGGTGAAAAATGCATGGACAAATGCGCATACAAATTGATCTCTCACCGGTTTATGAGTCATACTATTATTTCTCCAAATGTGGGTGGAGCCCACCTTTCCTAGAACCTCAGTTCATCTCATTTTCAACTCTTGTTCTTTCCAATTGGAGCAACACTTTTCTGAAAAACATCGGACTTCTGAAACAGACCTGCAACAAGTTCAACACAAACTGCTCACCTTGCCAAAACAAACAAACAAATAGCAGAATACCACACCTGAGTAATTCATTTGATCTTCACAACTCTATATGAGGTATTTTACAATTGAGGAAATTGAGGTTTAGAAAATTACCCAAACCTAGTTGGCTGGTAAGTAATGGAGCCAGGATCTCAACCCAAGTCTTACTGCTTCCAAAGCCCAAGCCTTTAGCCAAGATTAGCTCTAAAAGCAGTAATGCAAGCCTTGAAATGTGTGTATTTTACCACAACCTTCGGCATACAACACTAGTTAAGCTCTGGGGTGGACCGTCCAGGCTGGAACTCCAGCTCTACCACAGCAAGTTGTTAGACTTTAGGTAGGTTCTTATTTACCCTGAACCACAATTACACCCATTTGGAAAATGAGGCTAATACTAGTATCTATGCCTCATAGGGTTATGAGAGGCAGTAGATAACAAGCAGTTAGAACAATGCCTAGCACTGAATAAACTATGCTAGAGACACTAAACTTTTTGTTTTTAAAGACTAAATATCCAGTATGCACAAAAACGTAATCTAGCAACCATAGCTTTCCTGGGGTATTTATAAACACTAAACTCCAAATCTTATTAAGGCTTTATTATATATTCCACAGAATCTGCAAGCAGCATGCTATAGCTGTATTATTACATTCTAATTATTGTTCATTAATAAAGGAGAAATAATTCCGGAATTGTGACTTTTATTCCCCCACCTACACCATCAATAAGGTGGCTTTTTCCTTTGCCATTTATTCTAGAATTAATGTATTCAACAAATGTTTTATCTTTCAAACCTTTGTAAGATCACTACTCCTGGAATTTATAGATAAGAAATAAATACCAAGATCATGTATGTTTTATGTAGGAAGTCAAAAAATACTCATGAGACTGGTCTTATCTCCAAGTTGCAGCTTATCATTCCCAGTTCTTTACCCACAAAGAAAAATTAATGTTGCAGCTTTCTGAAGTAGATTGGTGGCTAAAAACTAAAACAGTAGGTTCAAGGTGGCCAGTTAGTCATGTATTCAATAGATATTAAGTATACATACCAAGCATACTAGTAGCACCTAAGGATACAGCAGTGAAAAAACAAAAATCCTTGACCTCATAGAATATACATTCGAGCAGGGGAAACAGATAAATAAAAAACAGTATGTAGTGTGCCAGATGGTGATATGTGTTATTTTCTCAGCTTAAAATAGACATATATGGGTGTATCATTCCATAGCTAAGGAGACAAAGAACTCTGGTAAGTACAATAACCTTGCAGTTCTAACTTAAACATTTGTCAAGTTCTCTGATTTCTGACTAGAGATTATAGGTAATTGGTTTTTCCTGTTGTGTGATTTCCACATCTGTAAAGTTGGATATGTTATCCAACCTCTCTGTTTCAGACCTTGGCTTACATGTCACTGCCTACATGAATGATCTCTAAACACCTCCCATCCTCAGCAATTCCATAAGGGCTACCTATATCCTAGGCCCATCTTTCTCCATTGCAAGAACTCCAAGAGAACAGGATGCACGTCTACTTTTTGTTTTTAACCATAATATCCCCAGTACCTAACCCACTGCCTGACACATTGAATGAGCCCCAAAAATATATCCACCCATTAAACCAGTACTTTCACTTCTAGGAATTAATCCTAAGGAAATAATTAAGAATGTACTAAAATATTTGCCATAAGGGTAAAGCAGAGCTAGGTTTATGATGGCAAAAACTTCAAAAACAAAATGATCCTTTCTAATGAAATGAAAAAAATTTTTTTCTGTGCATGAATTTATATGCAACTTGAAAAATAGTTCACACAGCTCCCAAGGTGAAGAGACATGAGTTACACATGGTTCACGAGGCCCCAGGCTCCAAACTCCCATGAGTTAAATACAACTCACATGGCAGTTAATATGTTAAAAATCACATATGAGATGATCGGAAAAGTATGAGTACTCATTATACAGTTTTATAGTTTAATGAGTGTTACGTTACAATTTTTTAAACAGTCTTTATCTTTTAGAGTTTAGAGATACAAACTGAATGATTTGGTGGTGAAATGTCCAGGATTTGATTCAAAAAAATCCAGGGAAGGGGAAAATTGGGTGGGAGTATAAATAAAACGATGTTAGCCATGAACTTACAGCTATTGAAGTTATTTTCTCTACTTTTGTACATGTTTGAAATTTTCCAAAATAAAAATATTTTTTTTAATCCTCTCCTATAGTAAATGAAAGAAGTGGGTAACAAATAGTATGATCTTGTTGTATAAATGTATAAACATACACACCCCAAAATCTATAAGGATATGTACCAAAAAAGTAAGTTTCTCCTTCGGGGCTACCCAACAGAACTGCCTATAAGATGGACATGTCCTACAATCTGTCCTGTTCAAAACTATAGTCACTAGCCACATGTGGCTACTGAGCTCTTAAAATGTGGCAGTATGACTGAGGGACTGAACTCTTTATTTTGCTTAATTTTAATTAATTTAAATAGCCACACATAGCTAGTGGATTCCAGTTTGGACCAAACAGGTAGATGATGGACTTATGGATTACCATCTTCCTTTTTATTTATCGTTAAACATTTTTCCACAATGATAAAACATTGTTTTTGCAATAAAGTAGGTTGTTTTGTTCTCATTTAAAACATCTATTGACTATTAATGTGGGTTCTCTTCTTCACAGAACTATTCTGAAAATGAAATGAAGCTGAATAAAGCAAGTTACATTGAAAAGTTTATATGTCTGCTTTCAATTAACTTCTATTTATTTATTTATTTTTTGGAGACAGAGTCTTACTCTCTTGCCCAGGCTAGAGTGCGGTGGTGTCAGCCTAGCTCACAGCAACCTCAAACTCCTGGGCTCAAGGGATCCTCCTGCCTCAGCCTCCCAGGTAGCTGGGACTACAGGCACACGCCACCATGCCTGGCTAATTTTTTCTATTTTTAGTTGTTTGGCCAATTTCTTTCTATTTTTAGTAGAGACAGGGTCTTGCTCTTGCTCAGGCTGGTCTCGAACTCCTGAGCTCAAACGATCCTCCCGCCTCAGCCTCCCAGAGTGCTAGGATTACAGATGTGAGCCACCGCGCCCGGCCTCAATTAACTTCTAAAGGAAAGCCAAAAGCAGGCAGTTCATTTCCAGTTGTTTTCTCAACCCTCCATCCCTTCAATCCCAATTCAAATAAAAACATGTTTTTGTTTGTTGTTTATTTACTAAAAGAGTGAATGTGCAGCATAGGATCTTTAACAGGTATGTCAATTATAAAGGAAAAAAATTAGAGCAAGGGCAAAAAAAAAAAGCCTTTTTGAGTTTTTTAGCCAATGTATTAGGGGCCATAATAGCTCTGTGATCAGATAGAAGAAAATACTTAAAAGAGCAAATAGAGTTCTTGATTGAAGTAATCAGCAAATAGAATCAATGTGGATCGATTTCAAATGGCTGGGAAGGAGTATATTAATAGTACCTTAAATATAACATGTTAACAGATAGGTTGGCAGTGTATTTCACAAGTGGAAGTGTGAGCATAAAAGAACTATGCCAGAGGTGAGATTTTTATTGACTTATTATTGTAATTTTTCAGCATACAAAGTACTTAATCAAGTATAATATATACAATTCTTACATAATGTACATTTTAGAATAACTACAAAGATAATGTACTTTGCTCCATTTACAATGACAAACTACAGTAAAACTACATTCATGAGTTAGATACAAATCCTCTACGCACTAATAAAAAGTGAATGGACTGTTGGTTATACATTCTTTAAAATATACCTTTTCACAGGTAGCAAGAAATATTACATGTAATAAGTCTTTATGACTGGAATGATCCAGAAATATCACAAAGCACAAGTAAACACATATAGAAAAGTAGCTCATCATTTCCAAAAGTTAACCTTTAGCCTTTGTGTAAAATAAATGGTGCCAACAATCTTTATAATGTAGCAAGCTTTCCCTGTTTAACATTAACACCCAAAATACAGAAATAGGGAGGTTAAGGAAAAATAACAAAATTTAGAAAATAACATAGTGATAAGACCAATGCAGAGAAGAGTTTATTTAGTCAAACCTTGCTTTGTCCTATGATCCCATTTTAAGTGGATAAGTTTATATAAACAGAAAACAACATCCATAAAACCGTATTTATAGATGCTATTTGGAAGCATCAATAATTTGCTACATATATGGTGAATTAAAATTATCTTTATAATGTTTTGCTGTCATTAATGTTTCTTATTGCAAAAATGTCAAATTTCCTACAATTTGATGTCTTCAAATCCCAATCTATTCCTTCAAACTTTATATCCAGGTTCTCTAGAATATTTGGAGTCTTTGTCATCAAAACACAAGGAAAGCTGGCAGTCATTATCAGATTTTGCTGCTTTACAATGATTTCAAATCATTTCATGATACAAGGAAAGTGCCTCTGAGTAGCAGTCAGACCTGGGTTATGGTGTCGTCTCTGCCACCAACTAGCAAACGGAGAGAACCATCTCTGTATAACAAGAGGAACACACTAGGATCAAAAAAGCAGACAATGTTGGAGCTCAGAGGGTAAGATCTCAGAATTCCTACTGTGAGAATCAGGTGAGATAAAGCAATGCCAAAGTACATTATAAGTAGCAAAACAGTATACAAAGGGATGTTGCTATACTTTCACCTTGTTTCATTCCACTAATTTTATTTGTGAGGAGCCTTGAATCCAAAAAGGGTAGTGACTACTACTAGTCCAGTGCTCTGTCCACTATAATCATGCAGTTCTAAAGTCATTCTGGACATACAATTCTATAAAAATATATCATTTCCAGCTCATGTCCATGGTCCAAAGTGCTATTATACAGAACTGTTAATCTGACAATCTAAGAGTGATCTTGGAATGTTTGATTATTCAAAATGGGTAATAAATTTAGTTTTAAACACAATTTCATTTATTGTGATCACAATTAACATGCATAAAATATATTTTTTAAATACTGCTAACATGTCACAAACCTAAGATGGCCAGACTATGAAGGTATAACTTTTTTTTTTCAAAATGCACTCGTGAAGAACCAAAGTTCATATTCCAAATTAAACCTATATGTCTGGGAAAGTAAACACCAAAGTTCATTAAAAGCTATAGTGAAAACCAGTATAAATTAGGCAAACACTGTAATGTAGTGAATCCCAGGAAATTTCTGAATTTCTAAGGATTGCATTAAAGGTGATTTTTGAAATCTTAAACATGTTGCAATGAAGCATTACAAATAACTGCTCAATTACCTTTATTGTAGTTCTAACATGAAACTACATTTTATGAACTCTTCATAGTTAGTGCTGCCCTTATTTTGATATTAATCTAATTTTTAAGTTAGTGAGCTAATGATAATGAGCTAACAGATTAGTAGTAAGGAATCAGAAACTAATAATAGCAGGTCAGTTATGGAAAGAAAACAAAGGGCGATCACATTACTAATGAAGCCCAAGAGTATGATTAACATTATTCTACAATTTCTCACAATGCACTGAATAATTCACAGCATAACAAAACTCAGATTCGTTATATACTATATAAAAGCTATCAGTTGACACAGCTAAATTCACCTAAGAGCCAACCTACCTCGTAACTATTAATTTAAAACCTTGCAACAGCAAGAAACTGCATCGTTTCTGCCAAATTTAGTCCAAATTAAGTCTCAGCACATTCAAGGAATCAAGCCACAGAAATATATTTTTATACTGCCAGCCTCCCTGCAATATTAAAGATTTAGCTTTCTCTGAAGATATTCAGAACCATGATCATCTTTAGGGCACTTCAATATATCTCTAACCATTAAGTTTAAGTAGACACTAATTACTGCCACATTAACAATTCATGACTCAAGCCACAGGAGGTAAGAGTGTCATAAGGAATTGCCTTCAGAGCCACAGAGATCCTAGAGGTGATTAGAAGCACCAATGGCCAGATCCTAAAGGAAAACTGCCTAGACTTGCTCAAATAAAGGTCAGGATCTTTAGGAGTGAAGTCCTAGGATTAAAACGGGAACAGGCACTATCAAGGAAAAGTGAGGCTTTCTCTTCTCTTTCTTTCTTTCTTTCTTTCCTTCTTTCTATTTTAACATCTTTCTTTTCCTTGACCTTTTTGGACAATTAATAACAAAGCATACTCTAATAAAAATCACAAATCAGACTTTTACCTTTAGATAAAGTACTTAATGATGATCTGTGACTTTGAGGTGAAACAGGAAAGATTTAATGTTCCTGTTATTGTAATTCAAATACAATGTTTAGAAGTTAGCATTTCCTCAGAAATAATTTACAAATTATTTTTTATCCTCATATAATATATAGTGACTATTATTAAATAAGCATTACATGCATGCAATTAGGCCAAATTTTGGAACATTTTTTGTGATGTGAACTTATTTCAGTATATTTTCTGTTTAGATGGATTCTGATATAATGTTTAATGAATTTATAAAACTCTAGTTATTGGGAGTGAAATGTTAGAAAATTTATTATCTATCCAATTAAATATAATTCCTCTTTTATAAATTTAAAGACCTCTTTTATTTAGAAAGAGTATCAATAATATTACTTACATATAATTTCTAAAAGAAGATTAAATTTAATTGTTGACAACACTGCAAAGGAACCATAAGGTAAATTATTTGTAGTCAAGACATGTCAGTCAAAGATGGAATCAGATTAATTTGTAGCATATAAGTGGTAAAAAGTATATCCATAATATTTTAGAATTCAAAGGTCTATGATTCATGTAACCAAATACTAAAGCTATATACATGATATAATTTAAAAGAATGTACACTGTGTATAAGTCCACAGGATAGATGTAGAAAAAAATAAAAAGCAATTTATTGCTATATATTTTAGTATAAACTGAGAAAAAATGGGGGTTTCTTTGTACAGAGAGATTTTTCTTTCACTAGGAGCAATAGCAAAAATGTATCTTTAAAAGGACAAATTTCAAATATAAAAATGTCCTATGTTATTTTATAAATCAACGTTTCCTTGGAAAGTTAAGTTTCGATGAAAGCATAATTTTGCAACATTCGAGTAACCTTTCAAACACAATTTTATTACATCAATAAATTTGTCAAAATTTTAGGAAATCAACCCAACGAAGAAGTACAACTTCTGAACCGGGATCCTTCTAGTGATTTGAAAAAGTAAAAGCTTCTTTTGCCTCATAAGATGGAATAAATCTAAAGGACTGAACTATGGACCTGTACAGGTATTATATGTGTGTTAAAGTACTGGACAATAACATGTCATCTAAGGAGTATAACTGCATTTATGAGCAAATGGGAATTTCTAATAATTAAATCATTTATTACGTATACGATGGCTAAGCTACCACACACACACACACACACACACACACACACACATGCACGCACGCACACACCTATTTCTAAACCACCAAAAATCATCAGGGAAGCTAAAGAAAAGACACATTCTTGTGGCAGACAGGACAGTTGGCTCCCACTTGATGAAGACATGCTTGAATGAATGATCCTGGGTGAGACGCATGAAACAAAAATCAGTGCTGCCACCCATTGGCAAAAAATGAAATTTTGTCTAACTTCTTAGCATCTTGTAACCTAGAGATGGCCTAGATGTAGAGTCAACTTTTATCTATAACAAATAGCCCTTTAAACAGGCTTTTTTTTAAAATAAAAGAGGTCCTAAAGTAGGTTCCTCTCCCAACTACTAGAGATCTATGTTTTAATTTATAAAAATATCAATGGATGGGTACCTTCTTTCCAAACCACTCAATATCTACCAAAATTAAGTAGAACAAAAGCAGTAAAAATTTTCGAATTTTCAGCTGTATACACATTAGGGGTCACCAAATTTTGTATTTTCCCCTTTTAAAAAAAAATCAGAATTTCTGTGAATCTTGCTGGAAACGATTTAGTTTCTCTGGATTATTGGATGCCATTTGGGAAAAATCACGAAAAATGTCCTGGTAAGTTTCATCACCTGCATGAAAGTAAAATAAGGACAGTTTTAAAATTTATACAATTAAAGTATTAATAAGGCAACATTCATTTTCATGACTAGTAACTATTTTATAATTCATTACATTAAACTTTTGTTCAGCTGAACATTTTTGGAAGAAAAAAAGCCAACTAAATTTAAATGCTGAAAAATTATATAAGGAAAGAAAAAAAAACTATACCTGAAAAAAGCACCTCAGATGCAGCCACAGAGGAAAATTCAGAGTTAGAAAAGAGCAAAGATGCAAGTGTTTAAAGCAATGTAAAGAAATACATTTATTAACACATGAGAAATAAAAGTCATTCGAAATGAGGTACAGTAAACAAGACCTTCTTTAAATAAATATTTCCCTTGATAAAGGGCAAAAGAAATGAACAAAACCAAATATTAATATTCTTGATGGATGCAAGTTATTAACAAGACAAACTGATAATCAGGTGGGGGAAATACTATCTTTTAATCAAAAGAAACTTAAAACAGAATGCGAAAAAGTAATTCTTTACTCAAACTTTAATGCTTAATTAAAACTAAAGCATCTAATCCACTGCTTACTAAACTTATAAAATAAAAAGCCTAGAAAATGACTATAAATTATAGTTTCACATTTAGTCAGAAGTTTTTTGTTTACTGTAGGCCATATCAGCAAGAATGCTATGACAAAATGGGAATAAATACCAAAGACATCTGTTAAATTAGAGTAATAAACATATGTATATATGTACAAATATGATTGTAGAGAAGTAGACTATAGATATTGATATTATAGCAGACTGAATACTATTTTTCTTGCCAAGAGAAATTAAATATATATATACACCAACAGATTAATTCCTCAGACAAAGGAATCTTATTTTCAAGATAAATCATTCATCATGAATGCTTCCTGCTAAACATTAGCTTTATACAGATGCTTGGCATAGTTCTGTTCTCAAGATTTAGACTATAAAATACTGTTTTAGATTACTATTGTTAGAACATGTTTTTATAATCATTTCCCATTAGATACCTTGCATCCATCTTATAACAAACTCATTGCTACATTTGTTGTTAATAGTGCAGTAAGTTTTGTCGGTTCTTAAAAAGCGAGATTTTTGAGGCGAGAGATGCCATACCAAAAGCTAGAGAATTAGAAAAAAGTTGGGGGATGGGGATAAAGATCTAGTAAAAAGGTCTAACAGCATAACCCAAGATTTTCAATTAAAAAATTTTAATACTTTAAATATTTAGTCACTTTTAATATTTAGTCTTTGTAAAAAGCAATTTAATAAAATCTCTATATAGTTTTCATTTAGCCCTGGAAATTTATTCACAACCTGAATCAATTAATTAAACAATCTACTTTAAAAAGAAAAAAACAGTAAGAAAAGAATATTAATAGGTTGGCTGCGAATAACAATTAACTCAGTAAAATAAAAACAAAAACAAAAATAAAGGTTGATATACTGGAAAAACTGGCAAGACAATCCAAGTATACCCATGATTTCTTAAAAGTTTACTGCCACATCAAAAGAATACCACAATCTATTTCCATTTTTAGTCATTCTAAAAGATATAAAATAAACTGAAAAGAGAGCAACATTAAATAGCAATTAATAAATACAAAATATTTTAAATCTTTTCTTATTTTTAGATGTTGAATTAAAATATTTAAAATATTTATTGTAAACATTATAAATATTTTTAAAATACTATTTAAACTGGATAGTCTGGAATTTTACCTTCCAAGAAGTGTAAAGTGCAGATTATAATACAAAAATACCACACTGATTTTACCATTCAACACTAGAAGTAACTTAAAAGGCACACATTATACATTCAAGAAGAAATAGGAAGGATCTAGCAGATGCTAATGCCAAATAGTTTACAGATAGCACCAGATGAGCATTCTTAAGTATTACAACAGTACAATGGCAATATATGGCTTCTACTATTAGCAATGCGTATTTTGTATAACAAGCTGTGAGATTTTTTTAAGTGGTTTTACAGTTTTTGTTTTTAAATCATCTAGTAGATGATTCTACTAGATGGTTCTACATTTTAGTAGAACCATTGTACCATGCAAAACAAATTGTAAGACCTTTCATTCACTGAATTAAATGCTTCTTTGAAGGAAAATGTTGGTGCTATAATAATCATTGGTTTCACCGACTTAATACATTTAAAAAAAGTTAATACAATACAAAAGGAAGTTTTCTCCCTTCACATACACACACAAAACTTTCTGTTAACATTTAGTTTCTAACAAAACATTAGCACAATGTTAATATACTACCTTTCTTAGACCTCAGAATATGCTGTCACAAACAAATGTTATGAGAACAATAGTGACTAAGATATTTAATATAGTTAACATAAATTGAATTTCAATGTGATTATTTAAAATTTAAATATAATTTTGATCAGTTAGAATTTTTCCCAAGGCAAATATAATTTGTCTACACTAGAACACATAAATAACCACCCAGAATATGCTGCCCTGGAATGTTCCCAGAAGTACATTTTAGAGTTTACTATAAATGGTAAAATAACTAATCACCCAATATTTGTAACACTAAGCATATTCTTTAAATTACCTAACCACATTCTATTTCCCTTCAGAGAGTTAACTTTTCTATGTGCCTGGACAGTTCTGAGTTTTTAAAATGTAGACTACTGTTTCCACTGATAGTTTAAGTTCATTTTTAATTTTTGGTATTCAGAATATCCACCAAAACAGATTTTGCTCTTGAAATCAACTCCCTCAAAGGGACAGCAGCACCAAAGACCCACCCCCAGGTGATCATACGCATGACCCTGCCCCTGCTGGGCTGGTAACAGCTTCCTTGATAACTGATTATCAGTGATAATCAGTGATTCCCAACTTTTGCCTGCTGCATACTTACATAACCAGTACTGGATCCCTAAAGCAGTGATTCTCAACTGTCTGAGAACCTGCCAAAGATTAAGAAGAGTCACAGAACGAGAGACTGTAAGAACCACCAGACTGGTTTTCAACAATTTACAGGGGGGTGTGCTATTTCCTTCACCCACCCAGGCCTCCTGAGAGCCGCAGGGACTGCTAAAGAGGGACTCATCCTCCCTTCAGAAAATGTGTGCTCTTACATTGCCTTGCAGGTCCTTAGGGTTGTAGACAGTTTACAAGTGGGGTTTGCTAGAAATAGGTCTATGATTACCTGAATCTGCTAAATGATAGAGCTCTTCATTATCAAAGGATTGAACATACCTGTATTGAAAAATTACCTAGAGTTCTGAGGTTTTCTTTCTATTGCTAAGACAACCCAAAAAAGGATTCCAATAAAACAATCAACCAAAGTCTATGACAGAAAAATTACAGTGATAAGCAGAAGAAAAACAAAGATCCACTGCCTGAGCCAAACATGTCTGCTCTCCAAAGACTCATCGAGGAAAAGAAAAGTAATCAGAGAGCAACTGTTGTGCCATTTCACCACGTCACCTGTGTAAGTATAAAATTACTTTGCTTTAAATTAAATATTAGGTCCTCTGAATGAGTCAAAAATCTATTTTCAAGATGATCCTCAAAGAGATCAAAAAATCTCATTTTATTCTGATACACTATTTCCAGAATTCTTATCTATTTGTTAACCTCCAAACTAAAATTTGAGAATGGTAGAGACTTGTTTCAAAATGAGACTTTTTTCAAGTCTTCATTAAAATAAATTGGAAAAATCTATTTTCCTATCAATAGAGAGAGAAAAAAATATATATATATATATAAACTTATACATAAACAACCATGAAAGAGACATTTGAATGTGCTTAAATGGTGGCAGCAGAAGCCCAAGCAATTTGGGTAGAACTAGAGGTGGTAAGAACACAGAGAACCTGTCCTTTCGAGCTTCCCAATTCCAGAGAAGAGTTGACCACCGACCTTCTGACTAATCAGCAAACACCTTAAGGAAACTCCTTAAGGAAAGAGCAGCTAACCAAACATTTAAGTTTAAAATTTCAGGGGAAAAAAATTTATTTAACTTAAAATCTTGAAGTTCACTCTTATCTCACAAATATCAGGTCATATCCTTTGAACAATTTTTATTTTAAAGTGCTTAAACACAAAGGCCTCAAAAATGGCCTAGTAATACTATCACTTAAGAATATCTGTTACAAAATTATAACTTATTTAAAATCTAACATTCAAGTTTAAAACAAATGGGTGAAATCCAGAATTAATGCTAGAGCTTCACCCTTAATCAGCACTGTTACATCTTGGAATATCATGAGTCAATAGTACTGTACGATCCATAGGATTAAAGTGGGACACCCTAGATTAGAAGTATCTAGCTGAAGTGCCTCTATTCTCAAAGTTCTTACTTGTTCCCTATTAAATTAGGCCAAAAATAAGTAGTAAATACAGTCCTCTGAGAAAAGAATGGCCACACATTGATATTAATTATATATTAATCTGGTCAAAATGAATGGCTGAAGCTAGCATAAAGTACAGAAATTTCAAAACGTATTTGAATAAAAAGAAGAAATGATACTACCAGGCCACTTCGAAAATAATGTATCAATATTCTTTTTTTAAAAAACCAAATGTGCTCATTGTAAACTGAACATTCTCAAGTATTTTAGCCATAACTTCCTGAAATTTTTTACTAATATGTATATGAATTCATAACAAATAAATTAGCAATTCATATACTCAAATTCATGAAACTAGAGATCCAATAATTATTCTCTTCTTGTGAAGAATGTGTTCATCAAAGAGAGGAACCTGGTGAGCAACATTTCTTCCTTTTCTTGACATCTTGATTCAAAGGTGAAAATTACTCAAAAGGAAAGGAGGTGATCACGAGTTGAGATTTACCTAATAAGTCTACTTTGTCATCAGGGTCACAAAAAATTGTTCTAAATACTTCCAATTATCCAACAGATATTGTACAATTGCTTGGGGCAAAGCTAAAGGTAAAATAAGACCTTTTCCTTCAACCTTTTATACTAACTCCACTCCCATCATGGACTTCTCAACCTACTGGTAAATTTTTATTTTAAATTTTCAACTCATTTTTAGACTGGAGCACAAAACTCATCAATAAACTTTTTCTTGGCATTTTCCATACTGACTTTTTATAGCCAGAAACATGGTGATTTGTATTTTTTTTCCCTGAACACAATTTATAGAAATTCCCTGAATAACAAAAAGAAAACAATTTTGTTATATTCACTTGACAGCTAAAAAGAATTCCAAAAAGAAAACAACTATTTTGCTGCTGTAAATATATAAAGAATACTTTTACCATTCCATTCACTTCACTGGAATGTATATGGAAGACGTGTACAGCAGATAAAGAAGTCAGCAGCCAGAGTTAAACATAGCAAGTAAATGTGTACTGCAATAGGAATATTTATGGATTTTTAAAGGCCCAGGATTAGCCACCCAAGAATTCAGGAAGTACAGTACATAGCTAACAACTCACAATTTACAAGTAGGTTATAAAAACTCTCTAGTATCACATTAGTTTACTAAAGAACTACGAATCTTCCAACTGTAAACTGATAAATTCCTGAATGCATTTCTTATACTGCATTTCAGTATGGTTATTAGTAGAATATTGACCTGGTTGTCCATAAAGTCCTTCTGATTCCCGCATCTCTTCATTCATTCTTGCTAAACGTAACCTAAAATTAAATAAAAGGATCTTTTAGATGAAGTCATACAATATAAATGTTCATAAATGAAGTATATAAGCAGGTAATGTACTAACATAATTTTTTTCATTTGCCACTAAAATAGACTGACTTTCAGTTTATCAGACCCTTCAATCTGAGATACAAAAATAACTACATCTCATCTTCATACAATTCTTATGAGAAAAGACAATAAAAGATCCCTGACAAGCACATTGCAGCTCTATTTAAGCAGGATCCCTACAACACCTCTAGCAGCTTGCTTCCTCCAGACTCCAGAGAATTCCTGACTCCTACAGTAACCTGTCAAGTTTTAACTGCCAGTTGCTGAAATTATTATAAGACCCTGTCATAGTTCAATCTGGCTCACCCTCAGGTGAAGTAGTTCCAAACATATAAACAACAGTGTTATCTCTAAATACTGGGAATATATTTTGATATGCAAACGTAACAAGTGACTGTGGGTAACCAAGATCTTCTCAAGGTTACCATCTTGGTTATACATTCTTTTTTGGGTTATTCGTCCTGGCAGAAGAAGACACGCAACACTGAATTATGAAGACAAGTATTTCCTCCCATTTTTAAAAATGAGCAACATTTTGAAATGGGCAAATATTGTCTTTGGTACTCTTCTCCTACTTTGTAGTGCCTGCCTGTCTTTCTGGGCCACCAAATTTCCACTGCTTTTCCAGACCTCCATCATCCTCTTCTGACATGTTCTCTCCAGCAACTGCAGCATCTCACATGGAATTTTCCTATTTTTAAAGTACCCCAATTCCCTTCATCTCCTCTCTCAACCACTGAGTGAATTAACAATAGCTCCGTAAGTCTTCCTTTGGTATTCGGATTTTAGAAAGGATACTTATTTACAAAAATGCTTAAGTGAAACTGAAATCCTCACAGAAAGTAAAATGAAAAAATTTAGACAATTTGAGGACAGTTTTGAGGGAAAGGGCCGTTGCTATATAGGAATTGTCTGGGAAGCTGCACCCAGAGTTAGTTTCTCTATACTATTCCTATCTTTTCTTTAATAACTTCTCTTTTTCTGATTCTAAATGTATAATGATTTAATAGTTCTACATTTACCCACAATAGCCTTCACAATAACAATTAGCCCTCCAGGGAATTGGGGAAAGGACATTGAGAAAGTATGTTTGGCCGTTTTGTTTTGTTTTTTTTTATTTGGTAGGGGTTAGGGAGGGGTGATAGATGGCAAATCAAGAATTCACAGTGGAAGCTTAGCAGTTCAAGGCAACCATGGGAATTTCTCTTTGTAAGTGACTGACAGTCATTTACACTACTATTTCTACTTTTGGTATCTGCAGGGGTCCTAGATCCAATATCCTACAGATAACTGAGAGATGAGTATAATAGATTGTATGGAAAATACTCAAGTAAAAAGGAAATACTTACAAGGTTACTATGTCAGCATTGGCTGCTTCCACAGCTATGCTCAAAGGGTCTTTCCCTTCTTCATCAGTGGCATGTTGATTGGCACCTCGTTTTAGGAATAAGCATACCTGCCTGTTTAAGGAAACAGCATTTTTGAGATATTGTCAACAAGAAAAATATTAGTATTCACCTTAAAAATTAAAAAGCAGGCCGGGCACAGTGGCTCACGCCTGTAATCGTAGCACTCTGGGAGGCCAAGGCGGGCGGATCGTTTGAGCTCAGGAGCTCGAGACGAGCCTGAGCAAGAGACGAGCCTGAGCAAGAGCGAGACCCTGTCTCTACTAAAAAAATAGAAAAGAATTAGCTGGACAACTAAAAATATATAGAAAAAATTAGCCGGGCATGGTGGTGCATGCCTGTAGTCCCAGCTACTCGGGAGGCTGAGGCAGTAGGATTGCTTGAGCCCAGGAGTTTGAGGGTGCTGTGAGCGAGGTTGATCCCACAGCACTCTAGCCTGGGCGAAAGAGGGAGACTCTGTCTCAAAAATAAACAAATAAATAAATAAATAGCAGTACCTAACTTAAAGAAGTAACATTTTCTTATGGAAATTGTTGATTCATTCTACAAATATTTATCGAACACTAATAAAAATTTACCAAGATCAACATTTTTATACATCTCAAGGTATTTTCATATACATTATTTTATTTAATCTAGTATTATGAGGCACTGTGGAATATATAAATTATGATCCCTACTCTCAACAAATATCCTAAAAAGATGCACACAGGTACCTATTAATATAAACTTAAAACAAAAGAAAGATCACTCAAGATCATTATTTGAGAATGAAGAAAGCTAAGGCAATGTAAACGTCATAATATATTCATGAAAATACCACATCAAAGAGTAGAAAGTAATCTTCCTGCTGCACTCCACAAACATTCATACCTTGAAGAAACTGACAAAAATGGAGGAAAAAAGGCTGAGTATAGTTGCTTACTCCTATAATCTTAACATTTTGGGAGGTCATGGTGGTAGGATCACTTGAGCCCAGGAGTTTAAGACCAGCCTGAACAACATAGGGAGATCCTCATCTCTACAAAAAATAGAAAAATTAGCCAGGTGTGGTGGCATGCCCCTGTAGTCCTAGGTACTCAGGAGGCTGAAACAGGAGGATTGCTTGAGCCTAGGAGTTTGAGGCTGCAGTTAGCTATGATGATGCCACTGCTCTCTAGCCTGGGGCAATAGAGCAAGATGACTCTGTCTCAAAAAAGAAAAAACAATTATGAAAGAATAGGTGAATAGAGTCTATGAAATAAAATAGGAAGAATTTTGATAGTTAAAGAAGAAAAACAGCCTGGGCATGGTGGCTGTAGTCCCAGCTTTTCAGGAGGCTGAGGTGGGAAGATTGCTTGAGGCTAGGAGTTAGAGGCTATAATGCACCATGATTGTGCCTGTGAATAGCCACAGCACTCTAGCCTGGGCAACACAGTGAGACACGGTCTCAAAAAAAAAAAAAAAAAAGGATAAAGAAGAAAACACAAAGGATGAGTTACCTAAAACACTACCTTTTTTAAGTATAAAAAAGTTTTTATGATGAAGTTACTGAACAGAATCTCTTTGCTGATAGAAGAAAACATGATAAAAATAAAAGATGCTATTTAAAAAACATAAAAAAGAACAGTTTCTTGCTTATCTAGGTAATAATAATTGGAGAGCCTGAGATGTTTTATTAAAAAATAATCATCTAAGACACAAACTTTCCATATAAGCCGAACATCTAGACTTCATTTATACTTTCTAATAGAAAGTCCATTTTCATGGCTTTATTGTACAGTGGGCCTTAATGTTGCTCCAGAAGCCACAATGTCACAAGCCCAAACTAAGAATTTAGTTTAAAATGTGACTTTAGCAACCCCATGGAAAAAATAAAATTGAAAAGTTACAAAATTTTCCCCAAATAGGTTAAGTGTGTGCGAGCTATGTAGATAATGTATGTGTACAAACATAAATGCATGTAAACACAGAATTAGGTTGTCTGACAAAATCACCACAATTTCAGTAACAGAGGAGGTTAAATGCTAAAACTGATCTACTGAATGATGAGTTAAGGCTGACGTAAGCTTTGTAATTTTCATAGCTGAAAACCAATAATAGCTTTTTTCTGAATAAGATTTTTTTAACTTTCAAATGCCATCATGGCAATATAAGTCACAGGAATGCATCCCTTTACAAATGCTACCTAATGATTTAATTTGGAAAAAAAAAACATTAGTTCAAAATAATTTTTGAAATAAAATCTACGTAAATATTGAAGCACTATAGTTACCCTGTGTGCCCTAAGACGGTTGCATGGTGCAGTGGTCCCCGTCCTTGGACATCTCTTTGGTTCACATTAGCACCATTCTGTAGGAGGAATTCACATGTCACCAAAGAGCCCTTAAATAAAAAAAAAAAAAAAAAGAGGATTAACAGTGTACAAAAGCAAACAACAAAAAACAGTAATATAATTCCATTTCTAAAATAGTATAGTTTTATTTACTTTACTCAAAAAGCATTTCCATTTCATTCTCCTCAAAAGAAAAAAAACCTCCAACAAAAGCAGAGAAATGATAAATTATATTATTTTCTTCCCAAGAACAACTTGTATGAGGGATTCATTTGCAGTTTGTGAACTAGCAAAACACATTACGTACTTTCATTATCAGAATTTTCTTCCACTATGAAAAAAAAATCTGAAATAATCAAAGTGATGCTCAGAAATCACCAATAGCTGCACAGAGGCTCCTTCTATTTTCCAACTCATCTCTTAAAGCAACACATAATACTACAGCCATGTTCAGAATGTATTATGATTTTTTATGCTTTACTACCACTGAAAATGTCAATGTATAAGTTCATACCCCCAATACAGCCTGAATAAGCGGTGTTGCTTTGTTTTCCTCTGAATTAGCCCAGTTCACATCTGCACCATGAGCCAAAGCCTCAGCCATTTTAGGAAGGTTTTTTTCATAGGAAGCCCTATAAAGCTGAAGTCCTGGATTAAGATGTTTAGAGTCGAGAAACACAGAAGAATCTTGCCTTTCTCCTTCTGAAAAGGAAACACAAATACCTGAATAAAAATAAGCTCTTACTGAAAGTCATATACTATACTTTTAAAAAAAATGAGCTCTTGGAGGGGGAAAAATTGTTTAATAGGTAGAATTTCAGTTTTGCAAGATGAAAACAGTTCTGTGGATGGACGGTGATGAGGGTGGCACAACGATGTGAATGTACTTAGTGCCACTAAACTGTACACTCAAAAATGGTTAGGATGGTAAATTTTATGTTATGTGTTATTTTACCACAATTTTTAAAAATATTAATAAATGAACTCTTAAACTTATCACAATGTGAAAGTTGTGACATAAGAAACCATTAATCTATCATAATGAGTTTATGGGAGATTTTCACACGGATATCTTATTTCCCATAGAATAATGACACCCCAAACATTCAAACTTCTTCTCTTATGAAGACATCAACTGGTATGCTAAGCCTTTCTGGTTTTACCGGTATATAATGGATAGGTTAATTACTCTATACTAGATTAAAATTGGTTATATTCCTATAAGCTTGGACTTAAGAAGCAGTAAGAAACCCTAAAGAATTTTACCACTAAACCTCACTTCATTCCTAGGATGGTACAATACCATCACAATTTGCACTATAAACAGTTCAAAGAATTTGAAGAATACTTATTCCCCTGAGTACCCTGCAGGATCAAAATCACTGAAATCATGAGGAGAGAATATAGCAATAAAGCAAAGGTCAGAAGGAAAATCTAGTGGCAAGGGAGCTGATGATCTCTTTCTCTTGAGAAGAAAAGTGAGCCGCAAGAAAAGATAAAGAATAATAAGATACACAGTTCGTGCGGATTAAAAATTAATTACCCTCAGCTACTAGAAAGGCACTTTTAGCACATACATGAGGCTTAGAAGGATGTACAACTAGGACAGAACTTCCAAATATAAAGAGAAGTAGTTGCTTTTTCATTTAGAAGTATTACTCCTCCCTTAGTACCTTCTAGAAGACTAAACGCTTCTCTTAGAAACTATTCCATCAAGACTAGTCATTTACTACATACATTTTTCAGCAAACAACAGCAATTAACATTGAATTTCATCAAAACTCACCAGGTTCATATAAGCTATTGGCTGACACTGTGGACGGTAGAGATTCTCTTCCATCATCAGAGCTCTGCTGGATTCCACTGTCATTACTTTTGACTGTTTTAAAGAAAAAATTGGCTAGTGATTAAAGTTCACGTCATTAAGAAAACACTCTCCCACAAACAAGGTTTTAAAATGAGCTCTTACATGTCAACATGAACTCAGGCACCACCAGTAGAATACCTTTAATACAATTTTAATCCTTTTGAACACTTAGCTTATCAAGATATAAATCAATCACAAAGCCTGAAAATAAATTTATATTCAGAGTTGTAACACATCTCACTACCCCATAATATGTCAGGGGTAGTAAAGAGCTTAATTCATCGTATGATTGTAAGTAATGCGTAATCCTGAGACAATGGGTAACATCTAGAGAAATGGCCACACCGCACAATGACCACTGGCACAGACTTGGAATGCTCCACAAGAGTAGTACTTACTACTACGTAGTTTTGAAGAAGTATCAAAGTAGGAGAAGAGTGAATCTAGCTCATCAGGACAGAACAGAGACTCCCGCCTGGCCTCGTCGCTATTTACAGCAATCACTGGGGACATGCAAGTTAGCAAAGCACAAAGCAGGCCATAAGAAGGGAAAAGGGCAGGAAAAAAACGTTACTGGGAAAAATTTAGGAGGAAAAAATAGGAAGGAAATCAGGCAGTTAATCAGATACTTAGGGCTTTTGGAATGACAGATTTATAATTCCCATCTCCCCTTGCATTTTAAGCAATTTTATTCCTTAGAATATACACATTACCTAGAAATGTGAATTAGCATGGCACTATTTAAATTTAACTGTTTTAAAGACATAGAAATCCTGTTTTTCCTTAGAATATGTAGAAGGAAACAGGTTTTTTTAGCATTTAAAAAAACCTACAATGGCTACTAATTCAGGGATTATGAAAGTGACTTCAGTTTAAGAAAATATTTATATATACAAGAAGGAAGTTATAATACCTGAACTTTGGGCAGATGCTCTGACTTGGTCACCTGGCCCAAGTTTAGAAATGCTCAGCCTCTTTTCTTCATAACTTTTGGAGACAATCTTTGTTTCCTGCTCAGGAGGTGATGATGATATAGAATATTTATCCACAAATTTCCTCTCCACATATTTTGCTCTGATATAAGCCTCCTTCTCCTGTCTGGTATACATAAAAATGTCATCATGTTCTGCTTAATCCCTTCGCATGGCTAATACAGAAAAGAAGCTATTATATATTGAATATTTTCAAACAAAGTCACTGAATCTAATACTAGTTAAAACTGAATCTGTGACATTATTCAACATGTTTTCCTTCAAAATATTTCATGAACTACGATTTCACACTCAAATGAAATACAAACAATAACCTAACTGAAAAATCGTAAGTATTAACATGGCACTCTTTTACTGTCTTAATTTTTATGCTCATTCACTTCTATAACATACACCCTCATGCTTTTTACAGAATGAAAAACATTACCAGAAAAACTTAAAAATTTATAGAAATCAACTTTAATTTTGTTTTTCCTTTAAGAAATAATGGCATATACTGAACTATCACTATTGATGGCCATAATTTTTCATAAGACAACTACTTTAAAACAACATAGCCTTCTTAATTTAAGGGGAAAAAAGATGTCACATTTAAAATCTTTGATTTATAATATAGTCATAAAATGCCATGTCTGTTCTATACTTTTTCTTACTTATATACTTTTCAAATGCTTAGGTCTGGCTAAAGCAGAGGGATCGTTCAAGGTCTGAAATAACTCAGCCATACTTTAGCAAATAATTAAGATTCTGATTTAAGTGACATTGGTTTAACGAATGGTAACTTTAAAATAGTATTGATTATACACAAGTATTTGGTCAAACACAAAATCTCAACATAGGATTACAGCAAATAAAAATTTAATGCTTAAAATAAAGAATTGTAAAGACTAAAAACAGCATCGATAACAAAAATTTTGGGTTTTGAAGACACCGACCCTTACCCACTTCATTTGATGAGCCTCCTTATATAGAACTGGAAGTATAATTTCAAACACAGCAATTAAGCAGTCTCCCCTACTAGAGGTACTCTTTTCATTTTTGTTTCTTCAACATTATAATGCCATGCATGAAGTATGTGATTAATAAATATTTGCTAAACTAAGTTAAAGTAAAATTATTTATTGTAGGTAGCAGAAACTGGATCCTTTCATTAATGAACAGATTATCCTTTTTTGAATGCCTACCACTAACAGAACTTTGTCTATTTTATCTGCTAAGAGCTTTTAGATTCCTATGCAGGTCCTTAATTTTTAAGATTCTCTTTCCTCTAGAGACTATAATTGATTATCTGCTCAATACAATTATTTAATTAACATACTCAAGAGATAGCCACGATTGAATAGAAGCTGTGACGGTTGCTTCTAATCATTCTGTCTCAATGTTATATATCAATTACTACAGTGAAATAAAATCACAGCTATATTCCTGATTAGAGAAAAAGGGTAGCACATTAAGACAGCTGAAATAGTACCTTTGTCCTGGTTGTGGTTTCTTTATTCCCATTTTTTCCACTTTAGCTTCATAAACTCGATTTATAACATCATTCCCCAACTCACACATAAGCTGTTTGTCAGGAAAATAGAAAAATAAGCTATAAAGTCCTTAAAATAAGCTAAAATGTAAAAGTCCTTAAAGCAAGTACATCTAATCCCCTTGCATATTCTGCAATTGCTCATTCCACAAAGAAGTTTAAACAAAATGAAACAAGAACTGACAGCAATACTATCACTTTGCCATTCTTCACCAGAATATCTCCCCTAGAAGACTATCATCCCTACCAGACTCTTTCTTTTTATTTATCTACCTATCTACATATCGTAACTATTATACCTATATGTATACAGCAAGGCAAGAAGCATGGCAAAGCATTACCTATACAGTAATATACAGCAAGTACTTGTCAGTCCTAGGACAATAAATTAAAAATTGAATATCTATTCTTTTCAGTTTTCACTTCTAATTCCTCAAAATATTCAAATCTACAAAATTTACATTATTAAAATTATTTTTGGACCCTTACCTTTCTTTGGGTTCTGTCTCCAAATAACAACTAACTCTTAGTTATATGTTCCAAAATTTTTCAGATTTTCTTTTCCATCTGTCCATTCACCTCCTTAATTCAGTTCAAGCTCTCCTCGCCTTACTAATAAATTGTATCTGTAGCTTCTTGGCTAATTACGATAGTGAATGGCTAATTAAGATAAGAGAAGGAAACCCATGTTTCTAGCTGTGCCCAATTCCAGGCTTGACCCCTAGAGCAAACATGCCTATGATGTCAAGATATAGCTCACACAAACCATTCCCTGAAAAATTATATCTGGGTAAAAGAGATACTGCATATAAACCAGGATGACACAACCAGTAGTTATAAGGTATTGGGACATGTGAGTTGGTGGGGGGGGCACACCTGGGATGAGACAGCAAGAGAATAAAAATGCTATCTGGACCCAAGAACAGGATCTGGGAAGGTCACTTTCTGAAAGTGTACAATAGGCAGCCAGGAGAGAATAGTTTTCCTTTCTTCCCTGTTCCTTAATCATGATCTTTTTAAGGATCCATTACTTCTACGACATCCCTTTCTGTCAGGGTTTTCTTCCCTCGTTTTTATTACCTCTCCCTCTCTGTGAGTTTCTCTCCCTTGACCCCACAGCCCAGCTACTTCTTATAAATTTTAAATGTGCTATTTCCTTCTTTGAGCAATTATTATTTCTAATTTTATACACCACATTTTTTTAAAGTAAAGATACTAGTTATTATATGATAGCCTTTTAAAAAATCTGGCACTATGAGACAATAAATACATCACTGGACGAGAATTAACAAAACAGAAATCAAGCCTACTTACAAAAATTTAACGTAGGGCAAAGAAGAAATAATAAAATGATAGGAAAAGAAAAAATTGTTCAATACTGATGCTAAGAAAGTTGGTTAAGAATTTGGAAAAAATATCAAGAGTTAGGCACACATTTTTACTATATACCAAATAAATAAACATATCACTATGATTAAAATTTATAAAATATTCTTATAAAAATCAGTGAATTTTACCAAAAAATAAATTCTATTAAGAAAAAGAAATTACAGGAATAATTATCTACTTTCCAAAATTTCAGTATTATATACTATTATTTTATAATTTTCTTTAAAATTTTTCAGATCTCATACAGGGACAAAATAAGTCTAGAACAGTATTTGGCAAAATATTAAAAATAGTTAACCTTGGAGAAGATGGTGGTTACTGTTTTGAGAGGCTTTTTTCCTTTTACTTACCAATTATTTTAAAGCTTATCTTTGATACGTGTTATTTTAATTAAAAAAATAATTAAAGGTTTACAAACTTTATCTTAATTGCATCCAATTATTCCTTTTTCCCACACATACTTGCCCAAAGAAAAATATTTTCCTATCTCCTCCCCTAAACTTCTAGAATAAAGAGATACCACATCAAACCTAATCTCAGTATTGTGGCACGCTAGTTTCTCCAGTAATACCATCTGACTTCTATTTCCTCTCAAGGAATTCTCTTAATATTCTATTTACTGTCCTGCTTACAATCTTTTACAACGTAAGTTTTACTTATTTGAAGCTCTATATTTTGCCTGGGTTATAATTTTACTTTCCTCTAGAAAGGTCTGACCCAAAGTACTTCCTTCTTAAGAATCCTCATTAATAATTCCGTTATTTAAAATTTGAACTAAGATATCAGGTGTTTGTATCTGTTATCTAATGTCTTCATTCACATCTGCATTCTTTCCCCCGACAGGACTTTAAGCTTCTGGAGAGAATGGAACCCATCTTCTACTAGTTTTCTATCCCTCTACTATGGCTAGCACAATGCTGCATATTATTCACAATGTTTGGTGAATTAATTAAAAAAATAAGCCTAAGGTAAGAAAGGTAAAGTTTTAAAAAACTCAAAATTAAAGTAAACTATTTTCTCATTATAATTTATATGTTAAGTATTTCAAAATATTTTGCTTAAAAGTTTCACCCATATTTTTAAAATGTATTAGATAAATGTGTTTCAACCAAATTTTCCACATTGAATCCATTCGATTCTTATCTACACACAAAGTTGATGCAGAAATTAGATTCCCACTTTCTTCTCCTTTGAATTCATAATTTGTAGAATCTATCTAAATAGGGATACCTAAGGGGCCAATTTATCACTTTTATTTAGATCTTTACACAATAATTCCACAAAGCAAATTTTTCACATAATTGACAGGTTTACTAGTTTATCCATGGATTAAAATAAAAACACAAATACACTAAAAACACAATTTTCAGACAGAAATAAATCAGTATGTATACTCCAACCCTTAAACTAATCTATTTTCTACAATATGGTAAACTAGATGGTGGGAATTAAAAGGAATATACTATTAACTGTTAGGAATTTTGTAATCTTATCAGAAATACAGTAGTGGCCTAAAATTATTTATGACAGTTTCATAGATATAAATTCTTAGACACAGCAAAAACAAGGATGACTTGGTTTGATGCCTCCTAGCCTGACAAATGTAAATTTGCAAACAGTCCTATGCTAAAATAACCCAATGGTGCCAAAAGCTATACTAACCCATTACAAACTATACTATAACAATATTATCTATTTTTAATAAAAATCTAATTACAAATGATTAAAATTAAGATGCAGAATCTAAGATAATTTTTGAAAAAACACAAAAATGTAGGAACACTGGTTTTCTTAAAGAGTGAACTGACTTAGAGTTAAGAGTGCTACATAAACTTAGCAATTTTAAAAAAACCTATTATGAAAACACTAGATTTGCTAAAATAACCTCAAATATGTTCCAATACAATTTACTTCATTGTTAGCATGACGAACTCCTAAATTTGTAAACCAAGATTCTAAAATCTTCATTTATATGTGAAAATATGAAATATTTTTATGCAAATATTTATTTTACCTTTAAAAGTTCCGGCTCCCAGGTGTCTAAAGTCAAAGATCTTACTTTAGAAAAATGAACCCCAAGACTCCTGAGTAGAAAAAAGAAGACCACATTAATAGGTAAAACTATCAAGTTTCTACTCTATTTGCATATTTGTGCAAATTCTTTTTCTCTTTTAATGTGACATAGTCTCTAAAAGTCTCTGATATAGCCTCCCTCCTTTTTTTTGAGACAGAGTCTTACTCTGTCACCCCGGGTAGAGTACAGTGCCATCATCACAGCTCACTGCAACCTCAAACTCCTGGGCTCAAGCAATCCTCCTGCCTCAGCCTCCTGAGTAGCTGGGACTACAGACATGCGTCATCATGCCCGGCTAATTTTTTCTATTTTTGCTAGAGATAGGGTCTTGCTCTTGCTCAGGCTGGTCTTGAACTACTGAAAGCAAGCAATCCTCCCACTTCAACCTCCCAGGGTGCTAGGATTACAGGTGTGAGCCACGACACCCAGCCGCTATAGGCCTTAACACACATAAAAATAGGGACAGATCTTCTGGTTCATAATGATGGTGAACAAAAGTCCTCGAAACCACTTTACAAACCAGAACTTTAGAGAGTTTTTAAAAGGTACAAAGATACAAACTGGTAATTACATTAGGGAAGTGGAAAAGGCCCTCTAACAAATGGAATGTGATAATTTCCAAAGTGTGTTTATCCAAAGAAGGAGTCTTTCATTCTAGGCAGGCCTACCCACCGGTGAATCCCGGAGCACTCAATACACAAGGTGATGCCCAAGTTGATGCTGGCCCACCGAGGGTCTGCAAGACCACAGTCACAACAGCTGGCATTGCCAGGGATACATTGGACTCGCTGCAGAGCACTTTCTCCTTTCAATAATTTCTCTTTTGACTCATTTCCAGAATCTAGGCTTCCTGTGGATGGAGATGATTTCTTATCCAGCTTCTAAAAGAATTAAGAATTATTTGCTTTTTTAAAAAAAGATTATATGCTACATGCTCCAAAAAAACTCACAATCATAAATGAAAGGCCTATTATGGGCATTAGCCGGGCACTATTCTAGGCACTGGAGATTCCAAAATAAAAAGATATAGGTTCTTCCATCAATGGATTTTTCATCTAGTGGGGAGAATCATATAAACATTTAAAACTATATATAATAACTGATACAACGAATATATGTACAAGATATGAGGGCAGAGAGAAGGGGGAACACTAGTTTAACAAGCAGGGTGGGAGAGAGAAGGAAGAGACATGAGACTATTAAGACTTAAGAATAAAATAATTACTATTTCATACCATACTTTTCCAAGGTGTTCAATGAACTGTAAGCAAGTTATTTTAATTATTGCAGTGAATAACTAGAAGTATGATTGTGTATAGTTAAATACTAAAGAACAGATCAACTACATAATTATAATTAAAGAGTCAATCGACAATAGAACACACAATGTTTAAAATTTCAAGGGATATTAGGTAAACCAGGAGAAAAGCAAAAGATGGCTGATAAACAAAAAGTTAATTTTTTAAGTGCACAGCAAAGTCTACACCAATAATAAAGAGTATTTAATAAGCACTTGTCTATACATGGCCACAATGACCAAATACAAAGATGTGGTTCACAGATCCTAAGCAATGGAAGATATGGTCTATAAAATGCCTCTGGTTTAAAAACATTCCAACTTCAACAAGCCTGTATGTGAGTACAGAATCAATAGAAATATAATTTAGCTCTTGTCTTCCCCTTCCTGAAAGCTCAATTCAAGAGCCATTAGACAGGCCCTGCAAGTAAGTGTGGAGACACAGTATTTTAGAGGATTTAATTGAGTGAGGAAATGTATCCACATAAGGGGTTAACCCTGCATAGGTTGCTGGATCCCAAGCAGGTTAAGGAGGACGTCTGTCTAGTGCGGCAGCCCAGCAAAGGAAATAGGAGCCTGAGTAGAGAGAGGAAGGCATCTAAGTATTGACAGGAGTGCTACCCAGTATGAGGAGTCAGAGCCTGAGTAGGATAAGAGGTCTGGGAGGACAAGACTGGGGGCAGGAGACAACAGAGACAGGATACTGGTGACATACGGGGGCGGGGGGGGGGAGGGTGGGGGGAGTCAATCATATAAGTAAACATGTTAAAGATAAACAGGAACCAGATTTCTCAATGCAGATATAGGAATTATTTATTTATATGGAAAGGGAGAGAACCAGAATGAATCTTGTTAGATTAGAACTGGAAATACCAATAGGCATGCGTTTAATGGTTTTCTCCCTCCCTCCCCCCCCCCTTCTTTCTTCTCTCTCCTCTCTCCTTCTCTCTCTCTTTCTTTCTTTTTTTTTTTTTGAGACAGAGTCTCACTCTGCACCCAGGTTGGAGTGCGGTGTTGTGATCCCAGCTCACCATAACCTTGACATCTCCTGGGCTCAAGCTATCCTCCTGCCTCAGCTTCCCATGTAGCTAGGACTACAGACAATACTCAGCTAATTTTTAATTATTTTGTAGAGGCAGGGTCTCACTATGTTGCCCAGGCTGGTCTCGAACCCCTGGCCTCAAGTGATCCTCTCACCTCAGCCTCCCAAAGTGATTACAGGCATGAGCCACCGTGCCTGGCTGAGCATTGGGATTTTTTTTTTAAAGCTTCCTGTGTTATTTCATGTGCAGTCAAGGTTAAGAACCATAGCTCTAACACTGAATCCATGAAAACAGAACAGATTTATATTTATAAACATTCAGTGAACAAAAAGAAACTCTTGGAAATTAAGTGTGTGCTAGCAAGAACTGAAATATTCAACAGAAGGCTTAGGAGATTAACTGAGAAGATTTCCCAGAAAGTAGAGCAAAACACACACACACACAAAAAGAATATCATAATACCAGTCCAGAAACTCCAGGAATCAAAAACAGAGACACTGGAGAGGAGAAATACAAAGGATCGGTAATAAGAAAAGCTCTAGTAGCAATACTGGAAACTAAACAAACAAATAAACAATGCTGTTAAAATTCTTCAGAACAATTATTTCCAACCTAAAAATTCCATACCTAGCCAAACTATCAAATATAAGGACAGAAGAAAAACCTTTTCAGACACGCGTAGAATCACAAATGTCTCATTTTCAGGATGTTACTGGAGAAAGTACTTACATTTTTCTTAAGAAGGAGAAATATATGGGATATAGGAAAGAGAAGAATCTTCAAAAATGACTATGTAAGGAAATTCCAAACTAATAGCTATGCTGCAGGTTTACGGGGAAAGTGGTGCAGACTGAAGAAGTGTGATTCCACAGACAAACATAATAAGGGCTATCTGTGCCAACATGCCCTTTGTCAATGTTCTCATCATTTGTACCCAACAGAGTACCCAAGGTGAACTTGATCAGTGAAGAAATTCCTACTTTCCTCTCTATGCCCTGCAGCTTAGATCAAGTGAGTCCCTATATTTCTTGCTTGGGAAGAGTTCTTTTATCTACTCTTGAGAGCTGGAAGTTGGCCATCATGACCTTTGAAATACAATTTAGAGAACAATCCATTCCCCTGACAGTTGTCTATCACCAAGCCTATGCCACAGTCCTGCCAGATGATGCAAAAGTAAGGAATTCCATTTCTCAGGACTCACTCATGGCCTTGCCCAAAAAAGTCTGTAAACTCTTTGGGAGGCTAAAGCCAGACTATGACCCAAGATTCCATATTCAGCTTATATTTTCCAAGGAGCCTTCAACAAAGAGACAATATTGTGCTTTCCTTTTTGGCTTTTCTTCAGTTTTAATTTTAAATACTTTTCATGATCATTATTTTATTTTATAGTTAATTAAAATAGTAAAATATTTTGGAGAAAAATATTGATATTGCCATACCTTGTTCCAATCTGGGACATATATTCAAATATTAAAATAAACATATATGCAAATACTAAAATAAAATGATAGGTAAAAATCAAGAGAAATAAAATAGAAATTAAATCTAGGATTTTAAAAATAAAACTAATTTCAATTACATATAATCATACTTCATTAAAAAAGATGTTAAATTTATATAATATTGCAAGTAAAAGTAAAATTAAGAACTTTTGGCAATATGTCATTTGATATTGCTAATACCTCTACTAACCTCTGATTCATCACCCTTCTCTCTATAAGCAGTAGCAATACTGGTCTGAACAGCCTTAATCCATGCCTGGCGCAGCTTTTCAGAATCTGCCTGGAGCATACAACTTCTAAAAGAAAGGAAGTTGTAATGATTAATTATTGAAATTTATTTTTAAAACATTTTCTTCCTCTTTAACACAGATAATCACAGTCAAATGCAAATTTCTCTACTCTGGAAAGTTCTTTAAGACAAACTAGAAGCATAAAAACAATTCACAGATTCTTTAAAACCACTTACTTTGTTGGAGAGACCACCTCAAAGCAGAATCGTCGTTCTATATCTTCACAATGTTTCACCGTGCAGAGCCTAAGATCTTCAACTACTACAGTGGGATTATCCTACAAATAACAAAATGAAATTTCCATATTTACCAACTTAGGTTTCAAATACTACTACCAATAATAACATATCTAAAAATATTACTTGGAATAACTGGTCTAATTTTAAAGATTTATATTTGATCTTATTTTAGATACAGAAAAAGGTTATCAACATAGATATAAAAATAAAGGTAATTCTGTCCTGTTAATAAATTGTCTCTTCCTCATAAAATTATTATATATGGATTAAATGAAATAGTGTATATAAAGAGCTTGGTCCAACACTTGATACTTAGTAGATGCTCAATAAATGTTAGCTTCCTGTGAATTTTTTTCCTTTTTCTTTCATATCTATTACTCTCCTGGCCCCACTCATATATAACAAAAGCTACTTTCCTCCAAAAGAGAAGTCTTTAATCAGCCAAATTTCAAACACCTCAAAGAAAGATAAGAAGATATAACTTCTTTTTAAAACACCTAAGAAAATGAGCCAGGTTTAATCATTTTCCACTACTTGATACAAATATAAACTCAAAACCAAGTTTATCAGAATACAAGAAACTATGAACTACTAGCTAGATTAAAGGACTTGTGTAGAACCAACTTGCTTACTTTAGAATCTAGCAAGTAAAATTTCATATTATATCATCTCAAGGTTAAGTAGATATTTGAAATTTAGATAGAGTATTATTTATAAATGCTAATTAGGTAAAAAGCAAGTTATCAATTTTAACTAATGATTCTTTTTTCTAATTATGTTTAATATTCTCAAGTCACATATCCCAGTATGCCTTTCCAATAAATAAAACTTCCTCACCCTTAAAATAAGTTTTAGGAAAAAAAATATATAAAAACTATATTAACAAATTTAGGTGTTTCTATTTAAATTACTTCAAGCTTACATTTTAATTAATGCCATTTTTGACCTTTCTATATTATCACCTTTGGCCCTAAAGTGATATTTTTTAAAAGGCACCCTCTCCTCCAGCCTCAAAATAGTACCATGGAATGGTAGTGTTGTTCCTGTCACACAACTAGACATAAAAAAACATATAAAGAAATAAAAGGGCCAGGAGTGGTGGCTCACACTTTTGGGAGGCTGAGGCAAGAGGATTGCTTGAGGCCAAGAGTACAAGACTAGCCTGGGCAATGCAGACCCAGTCTCTACAAAAACTTTTCAAAACTTAGCTGGGCATGGTGGTGTGCATCTGTAGTCCTAACTACTTGGGAAGCTGAGGTGGGAGGATCACGTGAGTCCAAGAGTTCAGAGTTGCAGCGATCATGGCACTGCACTCCAGCCTGGGCAACAGAGTAGAGACCATGTCTCTTTAAAAAAAAAAAAAAAAAAAAGGTATTGTATATTTCAAAACAGCTAGAAGAAAAGATTTGTAATGTTCCCAACACAAAGAAAAGATAAACGTATGAGGTGATAGATATCCCAATTATCCTGATTATTATACATTGTATACAGGTATCAAAATATCACACATACCCCAAAGATATGTACAACAAATATATGACAATAAAAAGCTACCAAAACATTTTTTAAAAAAAGAAATAAAACTACATAATCCTGGGACATCCTGAGAAAAATCCATCTCAAAGCTAGGAATTAAGCATTCAGGATTCAAAATCTCTCTGCCTTTAAGGATCAAATCTTGGTATTTTCCACGCTAGAGTCCTCTTATGCTCAAACATAAAATTAATAAACAATAATTACAGTAATTTTGCACACATGAGTATTTATGGACTTCAATGTTTACCAAGACAAACAGATAAAGAACTGAAATTGGGAACTTACTGGGTTTTCACTCAATTACTTAACCAAACACCTACCTTAAACTTTTTCTGGTAAACCAACTGATTGTTCTGTATTGAAAACCAGCGTCTAAACAAATACAAAATAAGTTGAGTTTTCATAAATATCATTTACTTCCATTGTTATTAGAAATGAAATGTTTGGGAAAACACTGGAAATCAGATTATGGTAATTATGTTTTAAGAGTTGCACTGCTTCGCTTTGCTTTTGTATAAACTGATTTCTACATGGGTAACTACTGAAAGTAAAGAACAAGCATTTTTAAACCACAGATTAGGGAAATGAAATTACTATATTTTGATTCATTTTATGTCATAAATTTATATCCTAACCAAAGCTGCTATCATTTATGTTATCACCAAATAATAATTGTTTTACAGTATAAATTTATAGCTTTTTGAGGTTCCTCAAAAATAACTAAAATCATTCTACCAAAATAATTGCTTTTATTATAAAGTTGAAATAAATTCATATTGTGAATAAAAATATCCACTTGCATATAGTAAAACATTGAAATAAATTGTGCTTTAATTTTAACCTTTCAGCAAATAATTCAGTTAAGTGTTTAGAACTGATATCTAACAGGAGGTAATCACAAATCAACTTGGCCTTACTTTTATATAAAATACTTCTAGGCAAAATTATTACTACAGATGATTCACCCAACTATGCGGTTCTGCTGATTATTATAAATTACTAGGCAGACGATTTACTTGAAATCGTTTTTAGAAGAAAAAGCTAAGCTATTGCATGGCATATTTACTAAGTCTATTTTATTAAAACCATAAAAGACCTAAAGACTTATAAAAAAAAAATTCACAGCCAAAAGCCATTCATAAAAGGAAGCAAAACTTCTTATCAAGCATGAAAGGTAAAATAATATTTGAGTCATTATTTTAAAATTAGTTTCATGTGAGATGATTTCTATTATAAACATTAGTGATTAATCAATTAGATGATAGAGATTCTACCTTTTCATTGATACTAATACAAAGCACCAGAAATTGTATTTAGACATATTTAGAATTTCTATTTTTAAAAAATTAAGTTAATTCTCCAAAGCTGAGAAAATGATTAGGAGATGCTTTTCCATTTTTAAGCCTTTTACTAGACAGACTGTTAGGTTTTCTTGCCACTTAAAACGGAATCACCTTTACCATTAAAATAGAGAGATTTGTTAAATAAGCATCTACATAAAATGAGGTGGGTTGCCTCTAAATGCAAATCATCAAGAGGCAGGCTAGAAAAGGAAGAACTTCTGGGTTTCTTTGCTTTGGGATACATAATTGGTTAGAAATGTTAAAGGAAATACCTACAAACAAAATGATGCAACCCTGCCACATGGGATGACATGCAATGGAAACAATCTCTGATCTTGATTAAAGTGGTTTTTTAAAACATTTGAAGTATGATGAACCATATTAATAAAAATCCATGTTTTATATTATAGTAACCATACTTTATAATTCGATGAAAGCTACAAAGAGTTTTATAGAATAATGGAAAAACACCCATATAACCATGTAAACTTTCCATGCTTCTGAGGTCATCAAAAGATAAATTTCTTTTGACCAACTTCATCTGAGGTCAAGATCCTCTAAAAATAATATCAAAATACTACATAAAAACTTATGTTTTTGTCAGAGACCTCTGATTAATGATACAGATCATATATATTTCTGAAACCCAGTTCTGGCACCTATCTGCTTCTGGGTGACATTATCACATCATCAGTTTTTGTATACTCAGGAAAGAGAATATAAATTCATCTTAATTTGACGTCTTCTAAGGAAAAAAGTCATATAATACATCCCAGGTAGAAAAAAAATTTTGAATTACTAAAATCTGTATGTCTTATGACACTATCTCCCTTCCACTGCCATTATAAATAAAAGGAGCTAACTATACTCATCTAACATTGATCAAAATTTTAATCAGGTAAGTAAGTAAAAATGGAATATAATTTTTAATTCTTCCTATAGAATAATCCTAGTTATTGTTAACATTTCTAAGAAAAGGAAAAATGAGACTTATAAACAGTTTATGGCCTATGCAATGTAGATAGAAAAAATACTTAATATTTTAAGCACTTGGTATCTGCAATTGAAAGTACTTTAAAAAAAATAATTAGATACAAGAGACAAACTTTGGAAAGCACTGTGCTAACAACTTTACTATATGCTACAAGAGTCAGAAACTGACCACAAAGCCAAAATACGAGACAGTTTTTAAATAGGAAAACTTTTTGCTTCATTAAGAAAAATAAGACACCACTTTATACCTATCTCAAATTGAAATAACTCAATATAATAACTATTTTGTTAAATTCTAAATATTATATCATTTAAATATAATATTTATACTACAAATATTGAATTTATAAGTAATTAAATATTATTAATTTTAACAAACCAATGAGAGCTTCCAGATGACAAAATTTAGGTAGGAAAGGAAGAAATATATAAATTTAGAAATTGAGTATCTTTTTACTCTGTTTGATCACTAATCCCAGAAATGCACTTGAAATCGAGAACAGGAGTAAAAGCCAAACTTCTAAATCTGTAGAAGCTTTATCACTAAAACTATACAGACGATGGGTTCATTTACACATTCATATAAGTGCCAAACATTTGATGAAATTAAAAGCTTGAACATGTATGCTCCTTTATTTCAACCTTAATTTATTTTTTCACAGGGAAAATAAACGGTAAATCAAAAAAGCCTAGGAACTGACAATGTATTCTTTTAACATAATTAATATGGTTTTACCAAAGGGACTAATCCTAGTTATTGCTCAAATTTTTAAAAAGAGCTTAATAGCTTATTTTCCTAATCAAAAAAAAGATATTAAAAAATATATCAATCAATCTGTATCTTCTTTGGGTAATTATAAACAAAGTATTTATAATTTATAATTTTATACATTAAAACTGAGGAGATAAGCAACTAAAAGGCATAATTCCATAATTCCATAATTCCATTCCTCAAATACAGTATTTATATTTTCTTCCCAATTCAAAACATAGAGACCTTTTATCCATTGCAAGTAATCCAACTGAAATGCAGGTTAATTATGAGCTTTCTTGTGCCAAAAAGGAAACTGGAGTAAGATGAGGGTGAAGGGAAGGAAGCCATTTTGGTACCTGATATGATCGGGCTTTTTCCTGTCATGTGAAAAAATGGGGCAGGATTAAAACATAAGGGAAAGGTGGTAAAAGAATGAAAACGCAAATGTGCAAAATAAGCAAAGGACTAGCATGATACAAAAATAAAGCAAGAATTAAAGGAACAGGCTTAAGCTCAGAACCTAACAAAACATTCAAAAGTATCTGTTGCATTTTATTTACTTATTATACATATATGCATTTGTACAATTAATTCCAACTCTTGGAAATCTGAAACACTAATATTTCAGAAATATTAAAAAAATGTCTTCAAGTATTATGTTACAGGAAGTTCTGGTAGGACTTAGCATCCTTGGGCATACCTCTATTATTCATTTTCTGCTTCTATAGTCATGGTTATAGAATATAGATAGTACTTCGCTTCATCTTAATAAACTGCTCCTAAAAATTCAGGGAGATAATCACTCTGGGTAAATCTACTAATATACAAACCTGAGCCAAATGAAAACTTTCATAAGGAAAGTAGGATCACTAAATCAAGACTTTCAAAGATCATTTATTTAACCAAATAAACCATTCTCCCACCTGTCCACCCCCATTTTTGTCAAATAATAGCAGAGACTCTAAGGCCACACATAAGCAGGATTCATCTTTAATCTATGTGTACACTTCTTTTAAAACAAAAGGGAAAAAAATTTTGTATGTTATATCTGTACCAGCAGCATATAGAATGCTTTGCTTTTAAAAATTGGATAATACATTTTATGCTTTTAGCCCTATTTTCTAGTTCAACAAAGAACATAGTAATTACACAGTTTATTACCTTTTCTAAGTTATTACTAAATAAATTAATATTTACTTATTTTTCTTGTTCATTCATCTTTTCTAAATTTATATTGAAAAGCAAAATACAAATATAGGTTCCAGTAATCCAGTGATTTGAGCCTGAAGTAATAAGGCTGACACATTGAAATGACATAAGGAAAAATTATTATGGTAGACCTCACAGGTATCTTCAGAAAACTATATATTATAATGTAAACTTTTGGGATGCCACAAACTAGAAACCTGAAACCAATCAGAATTAAGCTCAACAGTCCATATAAGATGTAAAACTTTACACTCCTTATGCTATTTCAATCAGTCACACCAAATATTATCTATTCAGTTAAATTTCAGATTTTACAATAATGTTTTCAAAATACACTTGTAATTCATGAATCATGGGGTAAGGTCTTAAAACTATTTGGGAATTCCTAGTCACGCTTACATTTCCCTTAGGAAGGAGGTCTGTTTAAAAAGCTGATTTTGAAAATACTAAGTGCCATAATTCCATAAAACAATAGGTAATTTGTGAATGTCATTGTATGATTGGTATACCTTATGGTAAGAACAATAAAAAATGTGCCCTAAAACTAATCCATAAGTAATCTTAAAAAAATACTTAAGCAATGGGTAGAAAAACCTTCATATTTAAATAGTTGGATTCCTGGATTTTTTATAATAAGATAAGGCACAAATATCACAAATATACAGTCTTTTACTCAGAGTTTAATTAGAATATATTAAATTAAGCTGGATAGAAAATTAGAGAAGTAGGGCACTCCAAAGTCAAACTTGGGTAATAGGAAATTATTTACAAGTATTTTCTGATACCATATTTTAGAAAACCTCATTTAAGCATTTTAGATACATTTCAAATTTTTAATATTGAAAAGCAGGAGAAAATTCTAAATATCATTTAAAAGATTACTCTTTTTTCTTCTCCCTTTTTGTACAGTTCTTTTCCTATAACCTAGAAAATATTCAAAGACTTTTGTTACAAGGTTTTGACTTTTGTTCCTGTTTTGTTTTAGTTTTTGTTTTTTTAGAGACAGGGTCTCATTCTGTCACCCAGGCTGGAGTACAGTGGTTCAGTCATAACTCACTGTAACCTCAAACCCCTGCTCAAGTGATCCTCCTGCCTCAGCATGCAGAGTAACTAGGACTACAGACACACGCCACCATACCTGGCTACCTGTTTTGTTTTTGAAGGAAGTTTTATATAATCTTTATATGCTACATTCTTTTACAAGTCTGCTCTTTACTAGTGTTTTCATCAAAATGTTCTTTAACAGCACATGAAAATGAAATAAATTTGCTATTTACAGTCTTTTTCTAATAATGTAAATGGATTAGGACAGTTTTTAAAAAGTGATGTATTTTTTAATAGTTGAAGTCGTATTTTGTTTTATCAAAATACAGATTGTTGGGAATTTCCACAACAAGTGAAAAAAGAAAAAAAAAGCCAAAGAATACTTGAGTAAGAGTTCAGCATTCCAGGTTTTGTGCCTCGATTTTTTTTATAAACCAGGTGTGACCTGAAAGGAGTAACCTCCTCTCTCAAGCTCCATTTCTTTACTGAAAATTAGGGCATTGAAGTCTATGCACAATCTATAATTCTAATCGATAACTGTCATCTCACTATTTATAGATGGCATCTCCTTTAAAAAGCAGCCTAATTTCCGAAGGTATTCTTTTTCACTTTGCAAATGGTAGATAACATGTCTGCAAATGAGAATTTATCAGTTATTCCCTATTTGATTTTAGTTGCATTTTAGTATCTATGTCAATTAATAGAATTCCTAAAACAAATAATAAAAAATGAAAAGGTCCATGCTTAAATCAAAATTAACTTTCTTCTATTGCCCTTAATGGCAGTGCAATTTTCCACTAACACTTAGTGTGCTTCATTTTGAAGTCTGAGATCATTTCTCATTGGAGTAGTCCATGGAAGTTCATTTCTTTTCTTCTTAACATAATGGTATGTTTCTAGGGATTTATTGTATTTTCACTTTGTTAAACTTTAAGTAGGTTGTTTTGAAATCTCAGTGTTAAAATTTAATTCTAACATTATATCATGAAACCATATTAGCTGAATAATCTTTATTTATTATAAAGATTCACCAGTCATACTATTTTTTCCCCCAATTTCTACTCTGGCTACAGAAATTTGTCAGGAAAAGTTTAAAGATTATTGTCTTAATTTTTAGAGCTTAGAAAACAAATTTTAATTTTTCATTTTCACTTTATAATAGCTAGAAACATTTCTAACCAGAACACTTTAGTTGGTTTTCCTCTATTCATGTATTATTTTAAAAGTTCTCTATAACTTAAAGAGGTTTAATATCAAATATAGTCATTATTTGTTCCAATTTATATTCAATCTCGGGTACAGAAAAATTATTTTGAACAAAACAAACCATGTACCATTTAAACATTCAGCAATATCAAACACTAGGAAAATGCTCAATAAATCACTGACATTTGAAAATGTCAGTAACTGTTTTTTCTATATAACCTCAACACCAAGAAACCAAAATAAGAGCACTAGGAACTTATTTCAATGAAGCATTAAATGTGTTTTCATTTAAATTAACAAAAATGTATACTAAATTGAACTTACCAGAAAATTCTATTTATGTTACTAATGTCCATTTTTTAAAAAAAAACAAACAACCTTCTTTATCATTAGGTGAATTCATATTCTGTTCAAGTAATAAAATATACACATTGCAACCAACAATATAATAGCAAATCAATTAACGAGAAACCAAATACTATTCTCAATTACTACAGAACTGTTCTGACTACTTTTTTTCTTGGTAAAAGGAGAGGCATCCTTGAATAAAAGATGAATCACTGATATTCAGAAGGATGTTCTTGAGATAAACAATCTTTTTTTTTAATGTTTTAATGTTTGAATTATTTCATTTTATTATAAAAATACATGGGAAAATACAATGAAACATTTTATACAGTCATTATTTTAACAGACATTTACTGGATTTATATTTTGTAAAAATAAGTTTAACAAAAATTTAAAGTTTTTGGTAGCCACCAAGTTTATAATAAAGGAGCATCAGCTGCCACAACTTCACATATGAAAAAAAATCCCATTTCTTAAAACTCCTGGTTAATTAAAGCTATTGCAAAGATCAAAAGATCAGGATCACCTAGCTTAAAGATTCATAAGCAAACACTAAACAAAAATTTACGTAAACATCATACAGAGGAGAAACCAAAAGAAAAAAGAAAGCTCATTTTTCTTATTCATTCATTATATTCGATATGTAGAATTTGTACTGAATCTATTTTATAACAAACATAGGAGGTAGCTCATATTCAGAATTTATTTATTGTAATGATCTAGTCACTACAGACCAAGTATTATAAAAATTTGCCTTGCTGTCTTATTTAAAACTTGCTTAAATTTAGAATTTAGAATTAATGTTTTCATTTTTCACCTACTTCTAAAGGCACGTTTTCTTCAATGGACTGGGTTCAGGAAAGTTTCCATGGAATTTACAGAATTTAAAGAATTATTATAGAGATAGCTGCCAAATCACAGAGAAAGTCAGAAAATTGTGACTAAGGAAAGAACAAGACTAGTATTTGAAATATATTACCTGTTCCAAGTTTTGAAGGCATTGCTGGCTCGTTTGAACAGATATCCTTCCATAACGATACCATTTGCAGCATCTACATTATATTCTAACTTAGAATCATCACTGGAGAAATCCTAGATAAAATAACACATAAAAAAGTTTATATGACTTGACTAAGTTCCTTAGACAACAAGTGCGTCCTAGAGAAAGAGCACAAAAGGTAGAAAAGGTTTGGTATTAAGACAGTTACAACAATATTCATATGAAAGGGGAAGGGGGACCTAAATGATCAATAATAGAGGAATGCTTCAACATACTATAGTATTTCAACTCAACAGACTATTATGCAATACTTATTATGATGATATAAAAACAGATAATTACATAGAATATACTGTAAAAAAGAAAACGATATTTGTATATATGCTGTGATTTAAAGCACAAAATAATATATATACAAAGAGACAAAAGAACAATTAAATATTACACGGAGTGTTACGTTTAAAATGTTTTTGTTTTACCCCAATATTTTATGGTGATATGTGTTGTCAATATTTTAAAAGGCGTATGGATATATTTAATTGGGATTATTTAAATCTACCACTATTTTCTAAACATATTACTACCATGGTAATTTTTTAATCCAATAGGAGAAATAACTCCACCATTTGGGAAGCTCAGGAACAGGATAAAGGATCTATGACATTTTTTTCCTGAAATAAAACTCACTTTTGCAAAGGAGAAGGATCTTAGACCACAGTTTAAAGTGGGCTTGTTGAGCTCATTTTTTTCCTGAGGACTATGAAATTACTCATAGTCTTCTCCTATCATTCTAATCATTCAAGTCGTCACTTCAATGCAATATAAACTGTCAGTTTTTCTCCAAGAATTCATGAAGTTTGGAAATCAGGAATCCAATATTTAAAGTATTTCCTAACAAACTTCCAAAGTATTTTGAACAAAACCAAGATTGCTGCTATCAGCAAGTTTAAAACTCTAAAAATCAGTCTCAGAACTTTCAAAATTACTCCTGAAGCAATAATTAAAATTAGAATACTATCCTATTAGGGAGTACTAAACTTCCTGTCTTTCAAGTAAACTTCCTGCCTTGAGAAACATTTTGGCAGAGACTATATGAGGACCTACTGAGAATGCTGAGATGTGGGGGCCCTGCATTGGAGGGGAGACAGAATAAGAATCACCTAAGAGCCTTCCAAATCTAAGAGTCTAACAAGATTGAAAAAAAAAATTGACTGAAGTCAGAATTAAAAAAAAACAACTCTCCTGATACCTTTCAAACTTTAACCATAAAATGACATAACAATCTAAAATAATCAAATGAAACAGAATCTGTAAATGAATTACTACATTTTTTTCCTACTTTTTCTTTAGGAAAAAAAAATCAGGCAAACTTTAATTTCCCTATCTAAAATTTACTTGAGGCTATAATTTAATTATGCAGATAGGATTAAGTGAGCAACAGATATAACTGATTTTGGAAATATTCTAAAGACTTCATTTGTATGTAACACCACAGTTTTTTAATAATCATGATGCTACTTAAAACACAATATAAGACTTCCTTGAAAGTGCAGTGTATTGTAAGTGTTTCTCTAATTTTTAACTATATTTCTTGAGATAAATTAAATCTTCAATTTAATTACCATTAATATCAATTAATATTTAATAATACTTAAAATATCACAGATTTCATAATGTTAGCAACTAACAATGGATGAAATGTATACTGTTAAAATCTCCTTAAATACATTGATGATCTGACAAATTAGGAAGGAATACTCAAAGGCAAAAGATTGAGTGAAAATTGGGAGCCAACAAGGTAAGCAGAGCAAGGGATCCAGCCTTCACCTTAAGGGCATTTGCCTATCAGGAAAACTTGAGTTTTGGTGTGGGGTCCAGGGAACAGAAGGGAACAGAAGGCCTTTATCGACCAATGTTGGTCGATAAAGGCAATCTAACAGGAGCTTTCCCTTTGAAAGTGCAAATAAGACAAGAAAAACCATTATTACAACTTCCATTCAAGATTATGATAAAAGTCCTAGCCAGCAAGATACGGAAAAGTATAGGATTGGAAAAAGAAAGAAACAAACTATCATTATTTATGGATGATAAGACCACAGACCATCCAAAAGAATCCAGAGATAAATCAAGTATCAAAAGAGACCTCAGCAAGATTACTAGTTGCAAAATACGGAAAAATAATTTTATTCTAATATTACAGAAGGAAACAGTGAGAAAATAAATTTTTAAAAGATAACATTTGCAATAACATTTGTAATACAAGTGTCTAGGAATAAGTTTAACAAAAGATGTACAAGAAAATCATACAACTTTATGAAGGCCATCAAAGAAAACTGAAATAAATGGAGAATATACCAACCTCATGGATTAGAAGGAATAAAATATCAATTTTCTCCCAAATTGATTCATAGATCTAATATAATCCCAACCACAATCCCAAAAGCTGTTTTTATGGAAAACTTAAAAGCTACTTCTGAAACATATACGGAAATGTAAAACTAAGCAGGTTACTTTTGAAGAAGAGAAGGTAGGAAGCTTTGTTTTATCAGGTATCAAGATTTTCTATAAAGCTAAAAATAGTCAAGACAGCAGAGTATTGGCACTTTAGACTAACAGACCAATGGAACAGAATAGAGAGCCTGAAACAGGCCTCACGTATGTGGAAATGTGATGTATAACACTGGGTATACGACAGATGAGTGAGGAGAGGGCATAAATAACTGATCTGGATCACCTAGCCACTAATGGGAGAATGAAAGGAAATTGGATCTCTACTTCACACCACACACAAAAACCCAATAACAGATGGATTAAATGTCTAAACATGAAAAGCAAATCTGTACAGGAGATCTCTCATGATCTTGAGTGGGAAGGACACAAAAAGCACTAAACATGAGATTGATTGATAAAATATGGAAAATATGTATCTTTAATATGGAAATTAAAGATACATATATCCCAAAAGGGGATTATATCCAGAATATATTAAGAATTGATCAACAATTGAGGCAACCTGGTAAAAAATGAGAGAAAGACTAATAGGCATTTATAAGATATCCAAATGATGAATAAACATAAGATATGGTGCTTGAGTTCTTTAGTCACTTAAAGAAGTATAAATTAAAACCACAATAAGATGCTAATATCTACCCACCAATTGGCAAAAATTAAAAACTCTCACAATATAATGCTGTGGCAAGAAGCAATGGGAACTCTTACACAGTGCTGCCTGCCAGAAATGGTATAACATTTTGAAAAACAATTTAGTATTACATATTAACCCTAATACAATTTGAAACAATTTAGCATTATCTACTAATGCTAATACACCCTGTGACCCAGCAGTTTTACTCCTAAGTATAAGCCCAACAGAAATGTGTGCATAAATCCAAAAGGCATGTACAGGACAGGACAGTGGCTCACACCTGTAATCACAGAACTTTGGGAGGCCCAGGCAGGAGGATTGCTTGAGGTCAGGAGTTCCAGACCAGCCTGAGCAACACAAAGAGACCATGTTTCGCAAAAAATAAAAGTGTCCAGGCGTGGTTACGCACGCCTGTAGTCCTAGTTACTTGGGAGACTGAGGCAGGAGGATAGCTTGAGCGGAGGAGTTCTGAGGTTACAGTGAACTATGATAGCACCATTGTACTCTAGCTTGGGTGACAAAGTGAGACTGTCTCTTAAAAAAAAAAAAAGGGTGTGTACACGTTTCTTTAGCTGACCAATTTTAATTCTTAAAAAAGCTAAGTAATTAAACTAGACATACTTTCCCTTAATTTTTAGTTGGCTGGATTTTTTTTTTTTTTTTTTTTACCTGTAATGCAGCCTTGTGTCAGCATTTAAGGACAGAAAAGAGGTGAGTATTCATAATGAGCAAAAATAGGACATAGCATTATTTTCTTTAAAGGAAAACAGTTGAGTATTATTTAAAATCAAATAAATTAATCTTAGATTTATAATTTACCATTTTTGGACCTTCAATACAACACCGAACTACCCATAGGAAAAGATGTTAAAACATGTATAATATTCATTAAACAATTTAACTCAAGCGAATAGTCACATATTTCTACAAATACGATCTCTTATTTTAATTAAAAACAGCTGGTCTCAATTTTTAACAATCTTTTCATGGTAATGTAATTAAAACAAGTTATCCATCAAAACATCATGTTGTACATGTTAAATATATACAATTTTTATTTGTCAACTTAAAAATATATAGTTACCCAACCAAAAGTTAAATTAACTTTAAGCAAAACAAAATAAGGAGTTAGTCTTACGCGACACTAGCCAGGAAGTAAGTAATTTAAAGATGGTTTGGTAGAAAATCTTTTCCTTTTTCTAATACTGTTTCCCATTGAGCATCAGTAATCCATCATCAATTAAATTTTTCCTACTTTTATTACTGATTTTGATTTCATTTTTTTCCACTGACAACTTCTACGTCAGATCTAGTTCATTGGTATTTTAAATTCTAAATAAACCGTAAGAAAAGTTGATTTGACTGCTCAATACCAAGAAAACAGATTTCTTAGAGCAATGCCAGAAGGTATCTTGTCACACACTTACATTATTGCATTCAACCTTCAACTCTCTCCTTTTATTTTCAGATTACTACACAAAAAATAACACTGACATATTATATAAGATAAAATATTATTAGGTTGAGTTTCAGACATGTCACATTCAATTCCTCATGAAGAAATAAAAACTGTTTAATATTTGAGTTTTTATGTTTAAAACATATTTTTCAAAAATTAGTTTAGCTAGGCTTTGGCAATTTCACAAGCAACGCAAGTGAAGTTTCAGCGTCACATAAGAGAAGGGAGTGATACCTCAGAGTGACTGCAGCGAGAAAGTCCATTGTCACTGAAGTGTGGGTGCCCTCTCTTGCTCCTCCCCCACCTCTCTCTTGCTCTTGCGCTTGTGCACGTATGTGTGCTCTCGCTCGCTCTCTCTCTCTCTCTCTCTCTCTCACACACACATGCACGCACGTTTACAGGGGGTTGGTGATATCCTAAATGAAACTACAAATAGTGTTTCAAATTCTCACTAAAGGCCACTTTTAACTGACTTAAGGCCCTAAGAAATTAAAGTTTTTATAAACTGACTGTCAAGAGCATGGCTTTCAACTGTTTTGATCTGAAAGGACAGTAAAATACATGCCTTAACATCTGAAAAATATTTCACTTTTCACAAAAAGAGGAGGAATTTATCTACACAATTCAATGATTAAAGCAAATCAAAGGATTTGTTCCAACACAATGGTACCTTGCGTAAACCAATAATGAAATGATTGTGTAAAATGAGAATTAGTCTCCTTTAACTTTTCCCCTCAGGTACCTTTTGTTGGATGGTGGAATGTTTTTGCTCCATCTCTCTTTTCTCTTTTGCTGCATCCACAACCAGTCGATCCAACTTAAGGGGAGGGAGGAGAGAAAATTGTAGACTTAAAAATCAAAGGAAAAAAGGTCTGATTATTTTTTCAAACCATATTCCAAGTCATTTCACAGATAAACATAGCAATAAATCATTCAATTTAAGCTTAATTAAAAAGGCATTTTGGCTAAACTTTAAAGTGGTTCATATTTTTTCTGGTACCACATCCTCTTGAGAAGATCCATATAGCCTCTGGAGAAAATGTTTCCAAGAACAGTCACTGTGCCACACATACATATGTGACTGGAGGCCTTGTGACAGGCACTGCAGTGATACATGTTCAGTTCTCGAATAAGGTAAATGACTATAGCTTAAGTTGCCTGCTGATCCACTCAGCAAACTCTGGTAGTTATAATCCAAGATATAAAGAAAAGACACTGTGATTTTTTTTCCAAATAGCAAAAAGTAGTGCAGCTAAACTAGTGCAGCCAGCTCTCAAAAGTTTACTGTACAGCTACCTTTTTCATATTTCCCTAAACTTCATTTTTCATCCTTAATCCACTCCCCTCAGAAAGTAAATTAAACCATCTTGGGAAAGAAAATCACCTAAAAATTGAAATTATCAAATCAAAAAAGCTCATCAATAAAAAAACACCCCCAGAATAGATCTAATAAAATTCTGATCATATATGAAAAATAATTTAAAAGAATGACATTTCTATACATATAAAACTCTTATGTATATGTATAATTCTTATACACACACAGATACACACTCTGTGAAATGAAAAAATTTCTAGGGGCTCTATAATTTTAAGAGGTTGTAATATTATTCAAACAGCAAAATATACAATGTTGCTTTGGAAAATAAAAAAGCTATGACCCAAAAAGCAAGCTAGGACAATAACTCAATTATCTAAATGTAAGAAATTAAAAAATAAATCCAGCTGTGTATACTGCAAAACAAATACTTCATTTTTAAATTCTCCTTTTCAGTACCCTCATATATAATCTATAACATAAGGTTATTTTTACCTTTGATTTCATTTTTGGCTATATATTTAACCCATACAAAAATTTGCTGTAGCATCAAACTCCTTCATTAAGTACATGAATTGTCAAATACCTCAATATGCTAAATTTCTTTAAAAATACAAATATCAGTATATAATATAAAATCAAGAAATATAGTCCAATATTACCTGTGCTCCAAGATCTTTCATGTAGGGCCCGAGTTCACTAAACAGATCATATCCTTGATGAAAGAAGGCCAAATGGGCATACATAAAGGATAGCATCTAATAGGAGAAAAAAAGATTACCATTTTAAAATCTGTTCTTAGATCAAAATTCTGAAATTTTAAAAAATCCTGATCCTTTCAACCTGAAAATGCTAATTTAAAAAAAAAAAGAAAGTAAGAAATCCCAATCCTATTTAAAAATTATTCTACAAGAGCCTAAAACGTCAAACCTATTTAAAATTAAACTGAGCCATTTTTCTTAAAAGAGTATTTCAGAAATATTTGCAAATACAGTAAGAATAAATTTTATTTAAAAGAAATTCCCCAGTGGTTTAAAATCTTTTAAATGCCCAACATTTTAGTTGTTTAGACTGTATCTAGATGATTAAAATGATTAAAATAATCAAATTTTTGATAGCTTTGCTATCTTCCTAGGTGTATTACAAAATATCTATGTGCTTCTTCAACCAAATTCACTGGCAAACCTTAAATTGTAGTAAGACATAAAAAGATAAGAAGGGGAAATATAAAGCTCTCAAAATAATCACAAACACTTTACAACCTACTAGATCACCAAACAAAACTTAAAGTGGGTAAGTGTTCATTTTTTCCTCAAAATACCAAAATAAAATAAATTAAAACAGATTTTGCCAATATGGAGTTTTCTTTACAGTCATTCCATAAATCCAAAAATGACATCAATGGATTCAGTTTTCTCCAAGTTTTCCTATATTTTACCTATTCATGACAGAAAAATCACCCCCATTTTTATTAGTTTTTACATGGGAAGGAATCGTATGATTAAATGCATAAGACTGAAAAAAACTTCTAAACATCCACGTTATTTTTAGCCAGAAGAGGCATCTGTTTAATTCTCTGAAGTCTAAAATAGGTAATAAGGTCTTTAATACTCAAAAATCCTCCAAAAAATATTTTCTTTCCAAGAGAAAAACCTATTAAATAAAACACAAAGACGAAAGGACAAAACTCACAAAAGAAAAATTATTCTGGACTAAGATAATGGTAAACCTTGTGAATAGAATAAAACTATACATACATAAAGTAATAAAAAACACTAAATCGTTTTTTTAAAAAATATACATCCGGGAGATTAATAGCTAGGACTACATGAAAATGTAAAATATGCCTGTATATCAAAACAAAAAAGGCATATTAAAGAAATCATAAACTAAGAAAAAACACACAACAAAAAACAAATACATTAGTAGTCTTACTATGTAAGAAATATTAGAAATCAGTATGAAAAAGATGAATATTCTAACAGAAAAAGAGATAAAGGACATATACAGGGTATATAAGTGGCAAAAAAAATATGGAAAAAATGCTCTAACTCATCTATATTAACAAAACATAAAACTGAATAATGAGATCATATTTTCTATCTACCAAATTGAGGGTAGGGTGGGGCAAACTGTAGTATTCAGTGTTGGTAAAATGTGAAGAAATGTTCATTGTCACACAGTATTAGTAGAAATATTGCACAACCCTTGAAATTTGAAATATTTTTAAAAAGCTTTAATCAGTGCTCAAATTCTCTAAGTAATCCCTTATCTATAATTCTATCCTAAGGAAATAATCAGAGTATTCATTAGAATGATCACTACAATGCTATGTTTTAATGTCAAAAACATGGAAATTACTTAAATGCCCATTAATAGGTGAAGTTAATTTATGGTATTTTCATTCAAAGTCAGCAAACTATGATCTGCAAACTACATCCAGCCCCACCACCATTTTTGGATAACCCAGGAGCTAAGAATAGTTTTTATATTTTTAAATGGTTGAAAAAAAATGAAGATACATGAAATCATAACACATTTGAAAATTATATGAAATTCAAATTTCTGTGTCCATAAATAAAGTTTTATTGGAACACAGCCATGACCACTCACTTACATACTGTCTATGGCTGCTTTCTCATTACAAGGGCACAGCAGAGTAATCGCAACAGAAACCACAAGGCCTGTAAAACCTACCCTATTTACTACTTGGCCCTTTACAAGAAAAGTCTGCCCACCCTTAGTATATTCATGTGGTACAATTCTACCCGGCCACGAAAGCCATCATTAAATAAAGAACATTTAATGACACATGATTTTGCAATCCATTAATGAAAAAAAAATTTTATAAAATGGTATGTAGGAATGATCAATTTTGTTTAAAAATATTAAATGCAATTTTAAAAGGCAGATATACATGTTCACATACAAAGAAAGAGAGAAAAAAGATGAAAATATATGCCAAGATAGTAACAATATTTACAGTGGTTCTCCCTTGGTAGTAAAATTTATAAATGGTTTTTTATGTTTTTTTTAGACATTTTCTAATTTTCTACAATAAACACATATTACTGTCAATCTACAAAATGGGTGAGGAGCATGGTAAATATTGTCTTTTAAAAAACAAGAAGTACAATGTATTTACCTGATATAATATAAATATATACATAAAATTTAGGAAAAAGCTAAGTGGGGACAAGGATCTAAAGCAATTTAAGTATAGCCTTTTGAGGGGAAAATAAATTCAGTAAGTAAATTCAGAAGTCATTTCTAGGATTCTCTAAATATGAAGAGTAAAATGCCATACCACTACCATCCTCTGCCCATTTAGTTGTTATCTTTGAGACAAAAATATGGGCAGGCCAGGTTTAGGCTCATGCCTATAATCCCAGTGCTTTGCGTGGCCAAGGCAGAAGGATTGCTCAAGGCCAACCACTCAAGACGAGCCTGGGTAACACAGCAAGAACTCATACAAAAAAGTTTTTTGAAAAATCAGCCAGGCTAATAATAAAAAAATGAGCCAGCATGGTGGCATGAATCTGTAGTCCTAGCTACTCAGGAGGCTGAGGCAGGAGGATTGCTTGAGCCCAGGAGGAGTTCAAGCTTGCAAGGAGCTGTGATTACGCCACTTGTACTCCAGCCTGGGTAACAGAGCAAGACCCTGTCTCAAAACAGGGGAAAAGGCGGGCAGAGAAGCAAAAAAAAAAAAATTATTGTCACCATGGGTGAAGAGGCTCAGGAATAAAACTGATTCTCAAATTTCATCCCATTGGTTTTATAACTGCGTACCAAAGAACAAAAGACAGACACATCATCAATCCTAAGGGGAAAATTCTTGAAGTGACACTATTGATGTAAATTCTCAATCTTGAATATTTTAAAAATCCAAATAACATATAAAATTATAGAGAAAAATAAAGTATGTTGAAAGAAGTTGGGTAGAAAATTTTTAAAAGCAAATCAAATTGAGAGAAAATTCCAAACCTAAATGTAATACTATTTTATTTTCATAAATTTCAAAAT
>RJWJ010003854.1:0-81760 GCA_004363605.1 Indri indri | reverse complement strand
GTAATCCTAGCACTCTGGGAGGCCGAGGCGGGCGGATCGTTCTGAGCTCAGGAGTTCGAGACCAGCCTGAGCAAGAGCGAGACCCCGTCTCTACCAAAAATAGAAAGAAATTACCTGGACAGCTAAAAATATATATAGAAAAAATTAGCCGGGCATGGTGGCGCATGCCTGTAGTCCCAGCTACTCGGGAGGCTGAGACTGTAGGATTGCTCGAGCCCGGGAGTTTGAGGTTGTTGTGAGCTAGGCTGACGCCACGGCACTCGCCCCAGGCAAGAGAGTGAGACTCTGTCTCAAATAAAAAAAAAAAAAAAAATTACTTTTATTCTGTGTGAAGGTTATTTCATGTACTAGAAAACCTTCCAAAAATGCCTCCATGATTCAGGTGATATTAGATATCTGAACCTTTACTATAACTAGGAAAATACAGAGAACATATTACAATTCCAAGGATAGCAGTCATTTCAATCTTCTAATTAGGAATACAAACTAGGGTGTCTTATTTTAAATGGACCCCATTTATTATTGTATGCCTTTAAATGAATCTTGTTTTAGTCTCAACAGTTTAGCAAGAAGCTGAATGGAAACTTAGCTAATTGATTCATTCTGCTATGGGAGCAGGGCTACCAATTAGAATATAGGTTTTGAAAGTGGAAAGTGGAAAAGAGTCCTCCAAGTTATTTTCTTGCTTATCTCTTGTGTAATTATATATAAAATAATTACATCTCAAAATAATCACTTCTAATATGAATTAATTTATTCATATTTAGTATGATGTAAAAATTACCTAACTGGTCAGTGTCTGTTTCTTTCTTTGTTTTGGCTGACACATGCAAGAGTTAATAAATAGAATTAACCAAGGAAGGTATTTTCATAGCAAACTGTGTAGTCTAACCAATCTGGATTCAAATCTTAGCTCTGCTAATTTTTAGCTTTGTGACCATAAATAAATTATTTATTCCTCTAAGACTCATTATCATCTAAAATAGAGATGATAATAATATTATCTCCTTTGAAGGATAATTGAAATTTAAGTAAGAAAAAATGTAAAATACTAACATACCTAGCACATATTATATAGTCAATAATGATTAGCTATTATTATTAGTCATATAAAATAGTAGTGTCCATTGATATCATAGAGCTAAAAATCATGAGAACTTCAAAGTAACAGATATAAAAATGTCAAAAACAGATTAGCACCTGTGATGCTTAATTTTAGGTGTCAATGTGACTAGATTAAGGTGTATTAAGATAGCTGGTAAAGCATTATTTCTGGGCATGTCTGTGAAGCTCTTTCTTTGAATCAGTGGTTGAGTGAGGAGGATGCAGGCTCACCCAGCATAGGCAGGCACCATCCCCTCATCTGAGGGTCCGAATAGAACAAAAGAGGCAGAGGAAAGGCAAATCTTCACTCTCCTTCTTCTGGAACGGGGACACCCTTCTTCTCCTGTCTGTGGACAACAGGTTCCCAAGGTTCTTCTCCAGGTTCCTAAGCCTTTGGACTCTGAGACTTGCACCAGCAGTCTCCCAGGTTCTCAGGCCTTCATCCTCGGACTGAAAGTTATACCATTAGTTTCCCTGGTTCCGAGGCTTACAGACCTGGACTGAGCTACACTGCTGGCTTCCCTGGTTCTCCAGCTCGCAGGCAGCCTATCATGGGACTTCTCAGCCTCCATAATCACATGAGCAAATTCCCCCAATAAATTCCCTCTCCGATATCTATATCTACACCTATCTATCTACAAGATGGTGTGATTAAGAAAAGGGGACTTCTCCAAAAAGGTGGTTTATTAGTCAGTATTCTCCAGAGAGACAGAACCAATAATGCTTAAGATACAAATATACATTCTGACTAATAAAGCATCTTTTTGAAGAAGCCCCTTTCTCTTAGCCACTTCATCTTTATGGTAGATTAATCATAAAAATGCTCCCAATTTTCTACCTTTTCATATATCCACAACTTTGCCCTGTGGTTTTACAGCTTCTTCCTTCAGGAGGAAGAGACTTTGGCCACCCAGAATAAAGAAGTGGCAATGTGCCAGTTCCAAACCTCAGCCTCAGTAACCTTACACACTTCCTCATGCTCTTTCTTGGAAAAGAAGCGGCCTAGGCTGATCAGCTGGAGGATAAAAGAACATGTGGATCAGAAACAAGAGGAACCAACTAAGACAATCCTAAACAAGCCTGTCTCCAGCAGTAGAGATTGGCTCTGCGCAGCTCAGATCAGTGGAAACACCAAACCAAGGATTTGTAAGCAAAAAATAAATGTTTGTTGCTGTATGTCACTGTAGATTTTAGTTGTTTGTTACACATTATTGTGGCAATAGATTACTGATCATTCTCTTTATATATAAAAAATGCAATACATCTTTGATGAAAGGAGTGGGGAAGAAATGTCTGGTTTGTGAATGGAGACTTGAAGGCCATCAAAGAAAAAAAGGTAAAACAACAAATTTACCATTTGAGTATTTATCAAGTGCCAGACAGTATGCTAAATAATGTATATACATATAAATATGTAATACCCATAGGCACACACATGTGTAATCTCATTTAATTCTTACAAAAAGTCTTTAAAGAAATTGATCAGAAGAAACCAAAGCTGAGGGAATTTACGTCACTTACGCAAGCTTTCACTGTGATTTGTGCTCAGTTTTGTCAGATTCCAAAGTTTTGTTTCAACTCCTCCATAATACTGACTTCTAGTAAAGATTTATTCATAACTCAAAAAGCCTCAGTATTTGTTAACTATAACTTGATTGATGGATAGTTCTGTCAATGACTTAGAGATGCAGTTTCTAATGTAATCATGAATTATTACCCAAAATTGTTTTGGGCTCCATTTACTGGAAACTGAGATCAAAACTAGTAATCTAGATAAATGCAAATTAATATAAAAAACACTTTCTAAGTGTAATACATCCTTTTCAAAATAGTTAACGAAGTAATAAATTCTAACGAAATTTCGAATCACATATACAATCTGAGGACAATTGAAAACTAACTTATTTAATCAGTAGATCTAGAGGGGATGGATTAAATCAGGTAAAGGAATGCTAAATTGTTCTGCTTTCAGAAACTTCAGAGAGCAACTTCTCTTTTCTAAAAGCCTAATAGTTAATACAATTTTGTGAAAATTATTAGGTGAGGTGCAAACAGTGTAAACAATTGCAAAAAGAGAATGAGCTCCTTTTCTGAAAAGGATTATCTTGAAATTTTATGGACATAGGAATATTACTATACAGTGCTCCTGGGAGAATTAGAGTGTCCGATTTAAAAAAAGAAAAAAATTGTCATCAGCTGTACTGAATGAAATGTCCTCATGCTGCTTACTCCCCAAAGGAAAGGGAAAGTCTGTTTTTCTGTTCTAGAAGCTGTCAGTCATGCAGCAGTGAACATGAGCCATCATCTGAGTCACTTTTCTTTCAGCTCTAATCTCTTTTCACAGTGACAAATGAATCACAGAAATCAATCTCAACTCTGACTCTGAAAAATTTTCTGTGGGATTTTTATTTGAAGAGAGTAAAGACAGGCAACCTAAAATTTCATTTTAGGAGGCAGACAAAATGAGTGTGAGCTTAAGGGGCATCTTATAAGGGTTTCAGAGTTCTGTTTGGCATATTAGAGAGAGTTCAGGCTCTGGGGGCAGAACAGATGAGACCAAATCCTGTCCCATGGCCTGTTAGCTGTGTGAGGTGGTAAATTAGTCAACCTCTGTGGGACATAGCTTCTTCATTTATCAAAAAACAATAATAATGTTATCTACATGGCAGGATTGTTATCAGTCATAAACAGCATATTTAGGTGTTTTTTTCTGTTTACATTCTAACAAAAGCATCGATCAGAAATCAAATACACGCTAATCAATCCCACAATCAATTTACATTATGTTAGTTAATACTATAAAGTGTGGGTCTACATGAATATGTTTATTCCATTTCCCTAGTTAAATGGCCGTTTCCAAAAAAGCATTACTTTGTACTTTTTAATGCATCCTTCGGGTCTGAACACTTTGAAGATATTCTACCCATAGAAGGAATGCAATAAATGTAATGAATAACTGTACAACTAGGTATTATAAAGGAAGAAAAGAGTGAGATGCTGCTGAACTATGTATTTACATAGGTTTGGAAGGCATTGGAGGGATCATATTAAAAACAAAACAGAATAAAATATGCACTGATGCTATTTCTGCTCATTAGTAAAGCTTTATATTATGTCTGTGGTTCTTCCTCCCCCATAGAACCTGAATCATTGCCTCATGGACAATCTCAAGACATACAATTTGTTTCCCAGTCGTTAGTTAGAATTAGTAAGGTAATACTAGATACCTCAGTAGAACTTTTGCTGCATACTCTGGTCTGTCTACTTATTAGACACAATTACTGTCAGGTAAGAAACCTCTTAGTGGTTGTTGGGCACCTGGTGCAACTCATTAGAAAATTCTGGAGCCAGAAGCAATAGAGAAGCAAAGGGGTTTATTAAGGTTCATTTTTTATGCTGAACAAAAATCCCATTATTAGCACATATTGAGGTGTTTCACCTCATACTAAATTAGCTTCCTTTTAAAAGACAACTATATTTAATGACATTAAATGAAATCAGTTGTTGAAGGGATGCTTGCTCTGCTATAAGACCTCTAATAAACAACTGTGTCTTGCTGTAAACAAAACACAATGTAAACACGGACCTGAGCTGAATGTTAATGGACTAATTTTAAATATAATTATAACTATAGAAGCTACTTTTGGAGGGTTATTCCCACAAAATCATCACGATTTTAAATTTTGGTTTTGCTTCTTTTGTTCCATTTTCTCAGTTCCAGCACAGTAGTTTTGTGTGTGTGTATGTGTGTGTGCATGTGTTGTGTGAGCATACAATTTTAAAATTATTTCAAATCTGTTATATGGCTTTGGTTTTAAAATCCGCTAAAGAGAGCTTTCTATATCCAAGTTTTTCATTATGACTTGAAAAGGAAAAACAATTAAAATGAGACCAAAAAAAATTATGCTTTTTAATCCTTTCACCTCCAAATGCATAGCGAACTTTTTAAGATATAGGCATTAAAAATAAAATGAGCATATCATTAAAGAGTTATTTGTCAAGCCCTAGGAATTGTTTTTATTTTAATACCTTCACAATATTTATCTGTATTCCTAAAAATTCAGAAAAGATCTTAGTTTATTAATATAGCACCATCTACTGGCAAATATTAAGAAAAGCAGTTGGTATTGTACCAAACAAGTATTGAAATCATTTAAAAAATTTAATGAAAAATTGATTCTTTGTAACAAATGTCTAGAATTGCATTCTACGGGACTTTCTTAACATTTTAATGTTACATTAATTTGCAATTTGTTAACCTTGACTTCTAACCTTTTCCAAGAAATTGAAAATTAGTGTCAAATTGCTACAATATGGCATTTATTCAATTAAGCCAAATTTTAAGATAAAGATTTTTATAATACATGACTTTACAGATAAAATAAGACTTTACTTATACATAATGCATACATATATAAAAAACAAAATATACTTGGATAATCATTTTTAAAAAACTAGTAGAGTCATTTCTTCTACTGCATAATAGATTTCAAAAAGATATTCTATGAATACAACCCAATACATAGGAATGTGTCAGCATTAACAGTAATATAAAAGTAAGATTAAAAAATGGACCACTTGTCTAAACACACCTTATCAAAGGTTAAAATGCAAACAAAAACTGAACAAAAATTCTCAACATGTATGAAAGAAAAATTAAAAGGGCAAATGAGTCCAAACTATAATTATCCGTATAATCATCAACAATGACAATGCTAACCTCCTTAATATGTTAATAGTTCTAATGACTCAATAAGAAAAAGACAGCTACAACAATAGAACAATGAGCAAATGAGATAAAATTTTATAAGTGAAGAAATAAACATTAAAAAAGAACAAATTTGATTTACAAAAAAACACTTTTATCTTCATATGCAATGAACTATAAGCTAAAAACAACAATTTGTAGCTAACAATTGGAGAAAAAATAAAACATTGTTTTTCATTAATTTTACTTTTATTTTTTTCAGAGTTTTACACACACATAGTTTAAAGAGTCATAGCTGTATAATGTGCATTTTTTAAATTTCAAAATATTAAGGACATACAATATTGTTGTTATATGGATAATTTTTATAATGCTTAATAAGAGGCTTTTAGTGGGCCCATCGCCCAAATAGTATTCATTATACCTGATAGGTAAATTTTCAGCCCTCCCCCTTCTTGATTTCGAATGACTTTTATGTCTCCTTTTGCCTGTGTGTGCCCATAGATTAGCTCCCAATTATTAGAGAGTAGATGTGGTGTTTGTTTTTCCATTCCTGAGTTGCTTTGCTTAGGATAATAATCTCCAGTTCCATCTAAGGTGCTGCAAAAGACATTATTTCCTTTCTTTTTATGAGTAAGTATTACTCTATAGTATATATATGCCCTGTTTTCTTAATCCACTTATGAATTGATGGACATTTAGGTCAATTCCACATATTTTCAATTGTAAATTATGCTGCAATAAACATTTGAGCGTGGGTGTCTTTTTGATAAAATGACTTCTATTCCTTTGGATAGATACCCAGTAGTGGGATTGCTGGGTCAAATGGTAAGTCTACATTTATTTCTTTGAGGAATCTTCACACAGTTTTCCATAGAGATTGTACTAATTTTCAGTCCCACCATTGGTGTATAAGCATTCCTTTCTCTCTGTATTCACATCGGCTTTTATAGGTTTTTTTTTTTTTTTAAATAATAGCCATTTTGACAGGAGTAAGGTCATACCTCATTGTGGTTTCAACTTATATTTCCCTGATGACTAGTGATGTTGAGCATTTTTTCATATGTTTGTTGGCCATTTGTCTATCTTCTTTTTAAAAACTTCCGTTCATGTCTTTGGTCACTTTTTACTGGGGTTGTTTGTTTTTTCCTTGCTGATTCGTTTGAGTTCTTTGTAGATTCTGGATATTAGCACTTTATCAGATGTACAGTTGGTGAAGGTTTTCTCCAATTCTGTAAATTGTCTATTTGCTCTATTGATTATTTCCTTTACTGTGCAGAAGTTTTTGTGGATTTTTTTTTTTATTTAATCAAGTCCCATTTGTTTATTTTTGTTGTGGCTACAATTGCCTTTAGGGTCTTAGTCAAAAATTATTTGCCTACGCCAAATTCTAGAAGTTTTTCCTACACTTTCTGCTAGAATTTTTATGGCTCCATGCCCTACATTTAAGTTTTTTGTCCATCTTGAATTAATTTTTGTATATGGCAAGAGACAAGAGTCCTGTTTCATTCTTCTGCATGAGGCTATCCAGTTTTCCCAGCACCATTTATTGAATAGGGATTCCTTTTTCCAGTGTATGTTGTCGTTTGCTTTGTCAAAGATCAGTTCGTTGTAGATAGATGGGTTTGCTTTCTGGGTTCTCTATTCTGTTCCTTTGTCTATATTTCTAATTTTATACTATTATAGTACCATCCTGTTTTGGTTACTATATCCTTGTATAATTTGAAATCTGGTAATGTGATGCCTTCTGCTTTGTTCTTTATGCTTCAGATTGCTATGGCTATTTGGCTTCCTCTTTGATTCCAAATGAAGTGTAGAATTTTTGTTTTTCTAAATCTGTGAAATACAATGCTGGTGTTTTATGAGGATTTCATCAAATCTGTAAATCTCATTGGGCATTATGGACATTTTAACAACGTTGATTCTACTAATCCATGATTATGAGATGTTTTTCCATTTGTTTGTATCATCTGTTATTTCCTACATCAGTGTTTTGTAGTTCTTGCAGAGGGATCTTTCACCTCCTTTATTAAGTATATTCAAGGGTATTTGATTTTCTTTGTAGCAGTTGTGGACGATATTGAGTTTTTGATTTGATTCTCAGCTTGACTGTTATTAGTATATAGAAATGCTACTGATTCATGTACATTGATTTTGTAACCTGAGACTTTGCTGAATTTATAATATTTATCAATTCTAGGAGTCTTTTGGTGGAGTCATTAGGATTTTCTAGATATAAGATCATATCATTGGCACAAAGCAAATACTTCGACTTCTTTTTTCCCAGTTTGAATATGCATTATTTCTTTCTTTTGCCTGATTGCTCTGACTAGGACTTCCAGTACTATGTTGAATAGAAGTGGGAACAGTGGGCATTCTTGTCTAGTTCCAGTTCTTACAGGGGAATGCTTTCAACTTTTCCTCATCCAGTATGATATTGGTTGTGGCTTTGTCATATATGGCTTTTATTATTTTGAGGTGTGTTCTTTTTATAGGTAGTTTGTTGAGGGTTTTTAATCATGAAAGGATGCTGAATTTTATCAAATGCTTTCTCTGTATCTATTAAGATGATCATACTGTCTTTGTTTTGCTTCCACTTATGTGGTAAATCACATTTTTGATTTGCATTTATTGAACCATCCTTGCATCACTGGGATGAAACCCACTTGATCATGGTGAATTATCTTTTTGATGTGCTCTTGAATTTGGTCTGCCAGTATTTTGTTGAGGACTTTTGCATCTATATTCATAAGGGATATTGATCTATAGGATTTTTTTTTATTGTTGTGTCCTTTCCTGGCTTTGGAATCAAGGTGATATTGGCTTCACAAAATGAGTAGGGAGGATTCCTTCCTTCTTGATATTATGTAATAATTTCTGTAGGATAGGTACCAGTTCTTCTTCACAGGTCTGGCAGAATTTGGCTGGGACTACATCTGGTCCAGAACTTTTTTAAGTTGGGATGTGTGAGCGTAAATGTGGCATAAGGAAAAAAAAATTGTATTTTATAAAGATAAATATAGTAGCTGTAAATACAATGAGTAAAAGGGGATAAGATTAGAGAAATGGAAGCTAGTTAGAAAACCATTTTTTTTAATTCAGGCATAAGGTAAAAAGGAATACATCCCAGACTGCTGGCAATAGGGATGGAAAACAAAAAAGATTATTTGAGAAACATTGTAAGGGAATACATATATGTACCATAGATTTAAATAAAAATTCTAATTATTTTAATGGAAATAATTTTAATACCATGTTGTTGAATCAACCTGACACTTGGGTCATGCCTTCATGAACAATACATGTCTAAAACAACTGGGTTATTTGGCCCAATACATCTTTGGGTCATCTTTTTGTGCTCACCTCCCACAGTACAGGAGAGGATAATACTGGTGATTAAGAAGATACAGCCATGAACCATCACAGATACTGTTCCCATCCAACTTCAGTTCTTGTGTGGTAAGAGAAGCAGTTATATGACTAGTGAACAATTCTTCATTCCCTCCAGTTTCAATGTGATTTTGCTTTCTCTTTGGGATATAAAAAGTCAGATGAAGCTGATTATAAGAGTTGTTTAAAAAACTGGACTCGGGTACAATTCTGATTTTGTTCCTGAAGAAAGACAACACAAATTTTGAAGAAAGGACAATAATAAGTAACTAAAATCAAGAATATACAGAAATTTTCATACGAGGGAAATGAGATTCGTCTATCTCAAACAAGTAAGTTTGAAAGGAAATATAAATGAATTTTATAAAAAGGTGAAAATGACACATAGAGGTAATAGATTCTGAGAGAGAATAACACGTACTATGTGCTAGGAAATTGTGCATGCTGTAATCAATTCTATTTTGAGAATAAAACTGGTTATTATTATGACATTTCAAATGGAAAAACTCAGGCTCAAAGAATTTCAGGACTGTCCCATAATAATTAAATGAATCAGTGTCAGGTATTAACAATATAAAAGGCAATAGCACCTTACACCTCAGGGCATAAAGATAAGAGGTTTTGGAGGCTAAAATAAAATTAAATGTATAAGTAAATAAAAACTCAAGGATAATGCAGATTCATGAGCAGTAGCTGCATCATGAGAATGAGTGACTGTTATGGATTTTAGGAGTAGAAGTCTAACCTTTTGAGATCGCAGCATGGAAAATAATTGGAAAGTCTTATGATATCACCTTTTGCCTTTCTCTGAAACAGAATTTTGAATGTGCCACAGCCTGATACACTTCAAAGTTGTTAACATGTAACAAATATTTATCAAGTATCAGTGATGTGCATAGGATAGCTTAATTCAATCGACTTTCCTAACATTACTGTACATAACCAAACATCCATGTTAAAAGTGATAGCCTTTCTTTTATATCTAATTGCTTTTTTTGTCCCAGAGACCTGAAACTGTATTGCAATGCTACCCATAGGATACATGCCATGGGACTTTATTATAAATGAAGACTTGGTACACTGAGATCCTTCTGGTATTGCCAGTAATAAATACACGTGGATAAGGTCAAAAACATATCCACTTTATCCTGATTCTGCATTCTCCATGGTAGTGTTGTAAGGCTCCAGCTTTACATCACAAATGTGAAAGTAAATCTGCAAAAATTTTTGATGCGTGTAGGAAATATAAGAATTATCTTTAATATCAGCACATAATGTTATGCAGAATTCCTAGTAGCTATTGTATAACTGCATACTACTGTCTCATGAGATCTATGTACCAAATAATAGCTGCCAACCAAGTGGAATTCAAAGCCAATTTCTAATTCATTACTTCTTAGTGAGCTTTGAAATATGCTCATTTAAAAATCTGCTGTATAACGGCATGTTCTGTACCACTCTTCTGCAATGTCGATATAATGTTGCCAAGCATGAGAGTGAAGCATGAATGTTGACACTTAATTATGGATATTAAATTCAGTCTCCCATTTCAGATATATGTCAGATGTCACCACCTTCAAGAATTCACAAATGAGCAGTTCTCTTCCTCTAGTCAATGTAATATGAATTAGAGGTTGAGAAATATCATGTTAAACCACTCTTCTTCAGTTACACACTTGTGAAATATTCTTTTGCATCCCAGAATCTCTGGATCACAGAAATTTCCCAAATACTTCATCCATCACTATAATGTGGTTACCTCTAGGGTGTGATTTCAGTAGTCGAAGGTGAAATGAAGCATAAAAGATCATCACTTCTTACTAATTAATGATTTCAATTGTTAGGCCTGATAAGCTTGAGCATTTTTAAAAATGAGCATTGCAGTATTCCATTTTTAGAAGCAGTACGTTCTAAATTAAAGCTATATATCTATATATAAAATATAAAAACGCAAAAGAATGTGGTGATAATAGGGTGTTTAGGGTCATCTTTTTATTATTACCCATATGTTTATTTGCAGGAACTGAAAACTAATTTTTAGCTAAAATTATTTTTGGCATACTTTGACCACTTAAGTTGTTTACTAAAAGGTTAAAAGTTATGTCAAAAGTTAAAGGTTTGCAATCAATTTTCTCTTAAACTCTAACCTTAGAGCTCAGCTCCCAGAAACGTTTTGCAGTTTCTCTGGAGACTTTGTGTGCATGGCATTCATGCTGTGAAATCGCATTATAGCCAAGGTATTTGTACAACTTTCTGTAATAAATGCTCGCAGACAATATCTCAGATCTAGAGTAGATTTTCTTACAGAGAGTTCTATTGTGCTTTATAGTGTACTGAGGGCCAAGATAATCATACAAATGTGGGTCCAGTTTCAAGTGAGAGTTAAACATCTTAGAGTCCCTAAATCAAAGTTTGTATGCTTTTACCAGTCATGATTATATTTAATAACCAGTAGACTATAAAACATTTTAAGAAATGTATGTATCACACATTGATGACTTATATTGCCAATTCATTATCCCCAACTCTTTTATTGCCATTTTTTCATTCCTGACTAATTGCATGTTCTGACAGTTTCTATGAAAAGTGTGATATGAAATAATAATTATTGACTATTCATTCAGCACTGGTAGCAATCATAGCCAGGGGAAATGTGTCCCAGAGGATAAATCAGCAAATGCTGTTTAGACTTATATAATTTCATGTTAATTAGGGTTTCGCAATAATTAGGGAATATGTGCCTTAAAAATTTTCACTGTCATTGACATCCTTAAACACTTGCAGAGTGGTTCATTAAAAAAAAGTTCCTATTGATTATTTTAACAAAGTTAGTTTTATCAGTATAATAAATTTATAAGCTTTGGTTTTTTAAGGGAAATTTTTTATCAATAAAGAATGGGTTTGGATTTATTTAATCACAGGTAGAAGTTTTGTTTCATAAGCAGTTAGTTTTATTCCTTGAAACAATTCAATTTTATATCCTAGCTTAATTTTCCATTTGAGTGTGATATATATACAGAGAGAGAGAGACTTCATGTGGACAAACATCAAACCAAGCTGTAACCCACAGATGCCATACCAGCAAACTGTCCATCTTCAGTGATGTATTTCAACAGAGTTGAAATTCAATCACAAGAGACCACTCCAGTGCTTACACTTGAAACCCAACAAAGTCAGGTATTACCTATGGCTGTTCAGTGAAATTGCAAACACAGCTCACTAAGCTTTTATATACATTCTAGCTCTTTAACTCAGTCATGCAAAGAACCCAAAGGCATCTGACCTGCTAAGTTGCCTGAAAATATGGAACTGTCTTTCTGAATAGTTTTTCTCTGAAATAACTCAAGTATGGCTTTGGTTTTATTACAGATTTCACTTGGAGGCAGTGAAGGAAAATAACATGCTTCACAGGCTGCCCTCACTAATCTGGGAGCACCTAGTCTGGGGCTAAGGATAACAGTGGACATTTTGTAAATACTTGTTAAGTGACACAGCCTTTGCATAGTAAAATAGTTTCAGTGGTACAGAAACATCCCTAAACTTCAAACTCTGCAATATCTATATAAAATAGACATTTTCTTACCTTAGAACATCACAAAATTAAACAAAATGGAAATTGATGGCTTCAAATAATCAGTTTGCCCATAATTACTTGATTTACTCAGCAAATATTTAATGAGAATCTGCGATGTGTTAGGTACTAAAGATATTCAAAAGATAAAACTGACCTCTGATATCAATGGCCACCTAGGTTTACAAGACAAATAATATCATACTTGAATATTTCCTGGAAGATAATTTAACTTAATATATTGTAATAATATTTCAATTTTTGGTGTTAGATATTTGGAGAATATGAATCTAGAAGGTGCCTACATGACCCCTGATGTACCAGAAAGACATAATTATGAGCAATAAAATCTAAATGGAGTAAAGGGAGAGAAATGTAGCCAAAATACTCTTTTTTCCAGATACAGCTATTCATGCTCAGATGTAGCCATGCATAATATAATGATGTTTTGGTTGATGATGGACCACATATATGATGGTTAGTGGTCCCATAAGATTATAATAAAGCTGAAAAATTCCTATCACCTAGTGATGTCATAGCCACCATGTCATAGTGCACTGCATTACTCAAATGTTCATGGTGATGCTGGTATAAACAAACCTGCTGCACTGCCAGCCATATAAAAGTATAGCACATACAATTATGTCCAGAACATAATATTTGAAAATGACAATAAATGGCTATGCTACTAGTTTATGTATTTACTATACTATACTTTTTATCATTATTTTAGAGTATATTCCTTCTGCTTGTATATAAAAAAATAAGGTTAACTGTAAAACAGCGTCAGGCACGTCCTTCAGGAGATATTCCAAAGAAAGGCATTGTTATCATAGCAGATGTCAGTTCCATGTATGTTATTACCCCTGAAGATCTCCCAGTGGGACAAGATGTGGAGGTGAAAGACAGTGATATTGATAATCCTGACCCTGTGTAGGCCTAGACTAATGTATATCTTAGTTTTTGATGAAAAACTTTAAAAAGGTAAAGAAATATTTAAATTAAAAAAGCTTAGTGAATAAGGATAAAAAGAAAGAAAATACAGCTGTACAGATATACAATGTGTTAGAGTTTTAAGTTGTGTTATTACAAAAGAGTTTAAAAGTTTTTAAAAATTAAAAAGTTTATAAAATAAAAGAGTTACAGTAAGCTAAGGTTAATTCATTAAGGAGAAAGAAAAATATTTTTTATAAATTTAGTGTAACCTAAGGATACAGTGTTTATAAAGTTTCTAGTAGTGTACAGGAATGTCCTAGGCCTTCACATTCACTCACCACTCACTCGCTGACTCACCCAGAGCAACTTCCAGGTCCGCAAGCTCCATTTATGGTAAGCGCTCTATACAGGTGTATCACGTTTTAATTTCATAGCATATTTTTACTGTACCTTTTCTATTCTTAGATTTGTTTAGAGACACAAATATTTACCACTGTGTTACCATTGCCTACAGTATTCTATACAATAGCATGCTGCACAGGTTTATAGGCCAAGAACAATAGGCTATACCATATAGCCTAGGTGTGTAGTAGTCTATATGATCTAGGTTTGTGTAAGTGTACATTGTGATGTTCCACAGGGACAAAATCACCTAACAACACATTTCTCAGAACATATCCCCATCATTAAGCAATGTGTGACTATACAGCTGTAGAGGATGAAGAAGTGAAAATTATAAACAATGTCAGACTTTAGCATAAATAGCAATGGAATAGGAATTAGGGCAGCAAAGATCTGAGTTTCCTCATTATAAAGTAAAGGTGGTGTTTTTTATATAATTTCTCTGTTATATGTGTGTATTGAAAACTGTTAAGAACAATATAAAGTATCCTTAACACTTTTCACATTCCTGAATATCCAGAGCTATGGAGATACAAACATAAAGAGAAAAAAAATCTCTAAAAACTATACAATAAAAACTATCTGATTTATTGTCACATCCCATCACAAGTAAGATGGCATTAGTTTTAGTTCTGCAAGCTATATATAATACTTTTGTATTATTCAGGATGAAATGATTTCTTCCCAAGAATCATAAACTTGGCTTTTATTTTTTCTGCTTATCTAAATATGAGCTAGAAAATTACCCCACTAATCGTCAGTCCAGAGTCATTCTTAACACTTAGATAATCGAGAAATATCACTCTCTTAGCACATACTGCTCACAACACCACCTACAGAGAACCCTTCTGAAGCCTTGTCAATATGGAAGAATTATTTAGAGCAGTAGTTCCCAAATGGAGGGGGAAATGAGCAGTGTTATTTCTGAACTAATTGGATTTTTTGTAAGTATCCTGTCACTTCAGAATGATGTCTTTATAATCAGAATGAGATTGTGGGTGAGGTGCTTGTAATTTGAAAAACATCATACATATGCAAATCCTCCCTCTTCTGCTCACCAAAGGATAGATTAATCAGAAGCATCCAGGAATTTCTGCAAAAACTCTCAAATTGCCTGATAATTCTGATACATACTTTGTCTATACCCTACCCTCCACTCATTCTACCTTAACTGAGAAACATTAATTTAAGGGCATCCAAATAAAGTCAATAACAAAATCATTTACTAATCATTAATGATCTCGGTGTTCACAAACACCTTAAATTTTCAGAGAACCCATGGGACAAATTTGTCCACATTTGTATCTTGGATGTTTGGAATTGGAGGATAATGAACTTACTCCAAGTTCTTTATTGGTGAGGTAGAATTCTCTTAGCAAGTTAGAACAGAAAAAAAAAAAAAATCCTGCTAATCACCAGTTTGGTAAATGGATGTTCTAAATTACTTTCACATCTTTCTCTGTCAATACTTTTGCCTCTCTCCGCCCCCCCTAATCTATATCAAGCTGAGTACACTATGTCTCATCTGCAATTGAAGAAAACGTATAAACTCATCACCATCAGAACTAACACAACTTCTCCAGAGGGATGAGAATATTGGTCCCCAAATTGGCTAATATCCAAATAGTAGCATTGGATCACTGCGGAAATGTCAAACTTTCAATGTCCCTACCTCATTTATTATTAATGAGTAAAGATTAAAGAATTGAAGAAATGGTTGATACAGGATACAATACATGGGAGATAAAGATGTTGGATTTTCAATGTCAATAATATCTGTCTACCATGTTTTTAACCTGCCAAAAATATTCAATTATAAATTTATTCATTTAACAAATATGTATTGATTACTAAATATGTACTTGGCCCACTTCTAGGCACTAGAGTTATCCCTTTCCTTTTATTCCTAGCTCCAAAACAATTAAAATCCAGAACTGTAGAGAAGTCTATATTCTGAATAAATATAATAATACCAAATTTTTCCATAATATTTTTGCAATCTCATATTAAAAATATTCTATAAGTTAATGTCTAACATTCTTGTTCTCTAAATTTTTTTCTGAAAGGATCAAGAATCATCCATTAGAATGTTGTTAATATCTTTGTTACAACAATGACTTAGTTTCTCGAAGCAATCAATAGTCATTTTTTTCTTTAAAAAAAACTCGTCAGTTCATTAACAATTAACAATTTTGCTCTTACCATTTAATTTTCCTGGTTTTTGTAGAATGGCAAATAAAAGTGGATAGGTATGGGTTGTAGTCAGTATTTTGAAGGAATATATTTTATTGACAATATCAAAACGATCTTTTTTATCTGATAATTTGAAAAAGCACTACTTCTCAGGCATGCAACAAAATTTTTCTTCTTGTATAAAAACATGGGACTGAAAATCCTGTGAGATTTTTTTAACCAGGAAGACATAATTATGTTAAAGGAAAGTCTGTTAACCTGCATTGCACAGTTGGACTTTTACCAGTTGACACTGGCTTCTAGATTTTGAAGCAATTCTCACTACTTCCTTTAAATTCATTGGATTTTTAAAAATAAATTTGAAAATAAGATAATGAGGGCAAAAGTAATTTGCTTGAGAAGATTCAATAATGATTACCATTTTTCAAGATTTTTCAGTTCACAAATAAATATTTATAAATATTAATAGATTAAGAATTCACTGCTGGTTTGAGAATGGAAGGGCATTCATTAAATCAAGAGTGGGTGATGGGGAGCTTTTTGAAACATGGGTACCTTTCCCAGATTCCAATTAGCCCCACCCCAAAAAGATTCACAGTGTCAAAATAGGAGTGGGAATAAGGTTTGTGTAAATTCAAAGACTGCAACAACATCATATATTCTAATTTCCCCGTCCCTCAGTCCTCTACAAAATTAAATCAAAATCTCCAGGAAGAGACTAGATTACATATTTTGAGAAAACTCTACAGATTCTCTTTCATTTTACCAATGTTTTAATCTCATTTTTTCAATTTCATTTACATGAAAAATTGGCATCTTTGAGACAGAATGATGTCTTAAAATACACAGATGCTGCAAATAAAACATCTCATGGCTGTTCAACAGAAACATAAGGGCACTGAAATATATTAATTTGTCAGTACACACATAAATGTGGCTGTGCAAAAATTTGGCAGAACAACAAACCTATTCTGTCAAAGAAAATACAACACAGTAAACTTAAACACAGTTAAATGAGCCAAATTATAACATATCAATAGATGAGAGAGGCATGCCATCAACTACATTTGCATGGTAACTATGCAGTTGATTTTCTGGATGTTAAACAAAATATTCACAGAGCTTTTAGATGATTAACTGTGTGTATTAGAATCCCATTAATTTGACCAACATTTATTGACTACCTATCATATGTCATGCACTATGATAAACACCAGGATTACAAAGATGAAAAAAAGCATGGTTCATGTATTCAGGAACCTGACATCTTAAGTCATTTCTTCACTACATAGGTTTAAATGTTTTATAGATTGCCCTACGGTTTTTGAAAATCAACACAAGCCTGATAAAACATGATTCTTCTATGTTCTGTGATATCCTTACCTTACATGAGCATGCAAAGATGAAATTTACTTTGTACTGTATGGTATTTCAGCAATATATAGACAACAAAAATATATTTCTTTTAAAAATGTCTCATTCATTCATTTTTCAGTCAACAAATATTTATTGAAGACCTATTCTGTCCCGCATTCCATATCAGCAACTGAAGACAGAACGATGAAATATCAATATAATTCTTGTTTTTCAGAACTTCAATTTTATGTTTATTCTTTTCCCAATAACAGCTCCCAGAGCCCTGTATCTCTCCACATTATTCACTTTCTTTTCCTGCTGCTAGAGTTTGCTCTCCTTCTCCTAAGATTGTCTAAACTTTCTTCATCTCTATCAACTGTATTTGGCTTGCTTTATATTTTCTTCTCCATCTAATCTGTTAATAACACACAATTTTATGCTAATGTATCAATAAAATATCTCTTTCCTTACTGTGTGATCATTATGCATTTGTGCAATGCCCTTCTAGATATCATGTATTTAAATCAAAGTGACTCTAGTGGTAGGGATCTCCAACTCAGACAGTTGGAGGAAATGTTTGAACTGAATTAACAAGTAGTCATCTATATTACCTATGCGGGGATTATGCCTATAGCCTCCTGGTGTTAAATGTTGAGAAAAGTATTTTGGTATTTAACAGCATTGCCCATCTCACAGTGTGGTGTTCCCAATATGATGCTCACACCTTCTGTTTTAGAGACTTTGGCATAGACCTGTGATTGATGAATGCAGTCACTTCATAACAGGAGTTTTGTTTTCCATCCTTCATCCCGTTGTGTCCTGCTAATCATGTACTAAAATGAGCAGAGGACATTCATCCTCAAGACTGCTTAACAATGTCTAGTTCAAATACACTTTGTCAATCTAGTCTGCAGTCAGGCTAAACCAGTAATCAGGAATGCTTTCTACTGACAAATTTTAGTTGTCAGAATACAGTTTATATCAAGGCCACCTTTTAAGGAAAAAATAATATTTATATGTTAGGCATTGTGCTACTTCTTTATACCTGCTATCTCATGTAATTCTCTTTATGGGTTCTATGAGTCAGACTGTCTATCTCCATTTTACAAATACAGACATTGTGATTAAAAGAGGCTAAATCCTTGGCCATAGTCATGTAGCTAAGGAGTTTAAAAGTTGAGATTAAAGTAAGTGGAACAGATTTAAATGGTGCCAGAAATAAACCCTAACAAAAAATACATATGCCACCCCTTACCACAGTGACCAACAGTCTACCTTTATTCTTTACAGTTCTAAAGTTATTTTGTTGAATTTTTTTTCCATTTTAGAAGCTTGTATATATGTAACCTTAAGAGGAGTAATGTCTGAAGTTTTCAACTACTGGACATTCACACATAGCTCCAGGGAGGTTTTGGTTTTTTTTGTTTTTTTTTTTTTTTTTGGTGAATTCTATGCCTTATACCTAGTTTCATGAAATGTAGGACACCATTTATTGTAAAATGCACTAGTCTTTTGTGTACCATTAAGAAAAAATATGCCAACTAACCATGACAATGATAATTATATTTTTTATTGCATAGGCTTAAAGTTGATCTCAAATTCAGAGATGTTATAATGTGAAAAATGTGCTTCTTATAATTGACAAAATAAACATAGACACTTTGAATAAGAATAAAGTAAATCAGATGGAATTTAGAGTATCACCAAAGAGCAACTTTATCTGCTTTATCATTTTAATGGAGATTACTAAAATTGCTAGATGTCTTTAATTAAACAGCTTGGGAGACTATAAATTAAATAGCCATTTTAGTGCAGATTTTGGCTATGCACAATTATATTTAGAAGACTATAGTTGCTATAGCTATGAGTGTAAATAAGAAAATACTAATTTAATATCTATCATTTAATATTACTTTGTTCTCCACAATGTAAAGGCAAAGTAAGAGAGACACAATATTCTGTTTCTTGGAATATTAACTCTGAGGCCAAGATAGTAAACTGTGTTTGAGTTTAAATAGATAAAACTATCTGCAACCTAATCTCACTTACGAAATGTTTCTGAGAACATTCTGTATTCAGTTCAGACACAACCATCATTGCCAACCTTGTCCCAAGAATACCGCATCACTGTACAACTTGCAATATTCTCTGTTCCCCCAGTTATAATTGTAGCCTTAGCATATTAACTATCTTAACAAGACTTCAACATTAGTAGAAAAAAATACTTCCTGCCTTTATATAGTATCCATTATCTTTAACAACTAAGCAAACATCTGAGTAGATAGTAGTAGAAATAGCATAAATCTTGCAGTTGAAATTGAATTTTGATCACCTCTGAGACTTAATTTCTTAGATGTAAAATATAAGAAATAAATGAGGTAATATTAATGCATTCTTAATACAAAGTCATGTGATGCATAAAATAGCAGTTAAAGTATGGGAAAAGAAACTGAGAAATTTATTTATCAACATATAAGAAGTAGTCTAAAGCCAAAATAAGAAGGCATAACAAATATTCAACGTGCCATTCAGATGAATATTTACAGATACATTTATAATATGCTAGGAGAGGGGGATCCTTAACTGATTTGCTACTTGGAGATTGTCACCAGATGGTGACTAGCTCCTACAACTAAGAACTTATTGCTCATCTAAGCGAATTTTAAACAGTTAGTGAAACTTGCCTAGAGTTCTGCAGATCATTGAGTCCAAGGTAGCTGTCTTAAATATTAAGAGAAAAACTTACGTGATTGACAATTTAACAGAAACACATTCTGGCTTTTCCTAATATGTGAGTAAAAACTAAAAAGCAATTGCAATTATTTTCTGCGTATTTGATTTTTATCCAAACTTGAGGTGAGAGAACAAAATAATTGGAAAGGCTTCTAGGCACTGACTGACAAAGCTATAGTCATTGAGTAATATGGACTTTGTTATGGCGTATAGGAAGAAAAAGTAAAGGAGGCGCCAGAGGAATAAAAATGGAAGGGAAAGATGAACAAATAAAAATAGTGTGAGGATGAAATTGCCACCGTTTGAAATAGATTGTGTACATTAACAAGTAGCTTTTACATCACTAAATATTACACATTTATATTAGAAGACTGGGTGCAGCGGTGTGCACCTGCTGTCCCAGCTACTGGGGAGGCTTAGGTGAGAGGATTCCTTGAGCCTGGGAGTTCAAGACCAGCCTAAGCAATACAGCGAGATCCTGTTTCTACAGAACAAAACAAAACAAAAAGAAATTTTAAAAAAGAATGTAGAAGATCAGTGTTTCTTACTGAAAATTCATAGTTATGAAAAAATTTTAAAGAAGCAACACTCACACTTTTTGTTTTACTTTCAATATTTCCAAACAGGCAAAATTTTGTCTAGTTAGTTTTAGGAAATAAATTTCAAAGAAGCAGGCACAAATTTGAAAACATCTAAAATTCATTTTTTTGATGTATGTGATTATAGAGTTTCTACAATTTTTTCTTTTTTTTTTGAAACAGAGTCTCGCTTTGTTGCCCGGGCTAGAGTGAGTGCCGTGGCATCAGCCTAGCTCACAGCAACCTCAAACTCCTGGGCTCAAGTGATCCTGCTGCCTCAGCCTCCCGAGTAGCTGGGACTACAGGCATGCGCCACCATGCCCGGCTAATTTTATGTGTGTGTATATATATATATATATACACACGTATATATACATATATATTTTTTTAGTTGTCTAGATCATTTCTTTCTATTTTTTAGTAGAAACGGAGTCTCGCTCTTGCTCAGGCTGGTCTCGAACTCCTGACCTTGAGCGATCCACCCTCCTCAGCCTCCCAGAGTGCTAGGATTACAGGCGTGAGCCACCACGCCCGGCCTCTACAATTATTTCTGAGTGAATAATTTTCTCAGAATACCATATCTACTTTTAGAAAGAATAGTGAAAATATTAAGTTAGTTCCTTTTAGTATTCTCCAAAATTCTCCCATGAGGGACTAGAGTATATTCACCTAGAGTCATGGTTCCTGCTCTACTTTCTCTATATTTTATATTCTCAGCAGGGAACTGCTAATGTTTCCTAAAATATATAATATACCATTGTCAGCTAGCAGTCAAATTAGTTATATACCTGAAGCTATTATATTTGAAGAAACTTTTCAATTAATACCAAATTACAAATTACAGATTTCATTAAACACATTTATTCAACATAAACCCTACTAAGTCAATTGTTTTGTAACAATTTTTAATTTTAAGTTGGTCACACACAGAGAGGATAACAATATTCTATTTTGAATGCGTATTATTTTTCCTTTTATACAAGTAATAAAATATTTCATATGGTCAGATTTACAATTGCACAACTCTTAGGTAAGCTCTTACCTTGCCTAAGTTCCTACTTAGCAGATTCCCTACACTTACTGGCAGGGTGGAATTTTGGTGAGAATTCCATCTCTATACCCCTGTTCCTGAACACTGTACTTAATATAGTACAATAAGGAAAGATGATCTCATAGAAGTATTTTCAAAAGAAAACAAAAATGTTAGAAGCATTGACTATAGTTCAATTCTCTATTTTCCAAATAAAGAAACTGCAGACCTCTCCCTCTTGTCTGTAGTGATGTCTATACTGTTGGCTTCTCTTCATTGAAGGAAAAACATTAATTGAAACCAAATCATTTCATGCACAGTATTTCTTTTTTTCAGATGTATGTATTAAGCATTGAGGATCCAGAAATGAATAAATACAGTTCTCTGATCTGAAAGATCTGCAGTCTAGTGGGGAGGAAAATGACAAATAATTTACCAAACTAATGTCATAATAAAGGTGTATGTCATTTGCCCGAAAGCACAGAAGGTGGAAAGTTTTATTTGCTAACCAAACTTAGAGTAACTTTTATTTCTGATCTCTCTGCTTTCTGACCCTGCTTGCCTTTTAAATAAATAACATTTAAACCCTGGTATTTTAAAATTGATGTTTTTTATGCTGTGCTAGATGGCATTTCATCAAACAACTTATTGAATCCATAATATATAGCACATTGATCTCCAGTATTCCCTTATCTAGTAAATCCATCATTACATTAAGGAAGAAGATAAGAGTAGTTTTTTATAAACTTTCTTTAATAAATTTTTGATATTGATCATTTTTTAGACATTTTATTCCCAACTGTTCACATTTCAATAGTATATTTTGGGTCACAAATTTAAACCAGTCTGTATGTCATATGACTCAAATTTATGAAAACGTTCTATACTTTTGAACTATATTCATCCCAGAGTGGAAAACCTACAGTCCAAACTATGCAGGGCACTGAACCTAAAAAGGAAGCTGAATAGGCTTTCCTAATATTGTTTCTGTAAAGTGTGGTAAAGCAACTCTTAGGTAAACTCTTATCTTACTTAAGCTCTTATATTTGTAGATCCCACTGCACACACTCTATGCCCATTTTATTTTTTAAAAAAGGTACAATGATAAAAATCATGATAAGAAATAAAAGATCAAAGGTACTGAGAAACTAATTAATACATTGAGTGTTCCATAAAATTTTATATACATGTAAATTATTTCATTCTCAGAAAAATCCTATGAAATACTAGTAATTATCCTCATGTTAAATATGTAGAAACTGACACTCTGAAAGTTTAAGAGATTTGCACAAGAACACACAATATGTAAACAGCCTGAGCAGGACTTCAAAATCTATTTTCAAATTCCATAGTAGCATATTTTTTAATCTAAGATATAACATTTTCACTTCTTCTGAACCTCTCTATTTATACTTAAAAATATATACTATTATGATTACAAGCTTCATGATATTGGAACATATGAAATAAATTAGAAATGACAAAAGATTGTTATAGTTAATCACAAAAATCACATGAAGAAAGGAAACAGACTTTGGGGCTAGAATTAAAATCTAGTTTTGTCACTTACTGTGTGACCTTGAACAAATGCCTTACGTTCTCTCAGCTTCTGTTCCTCTTCTGTAAAATAATAATAAATCTCACATCATACTTTAGATAATGATGCATTGCAAACAGTACTTTGGTGACAGATTAACTCTACAGAAAATATACATGGCAATAGCTGGCCTAGAGCAGACACCTAATAATTATTAACTAATATTAAATTTATTCTAGGAAAAGCTATATTAGGAATTGGATTTATTTTTAAAGTTGTTAATAGTATTTTTGATAGAGTAAGACAACTTCAAAGTTAAGTTTTAAGACATTATGCATTTGTTTAGTCCATGAATTTCAAATAGCTAATTAATTTAATAAAGTCACCTCCATTTAAGCAATAATAAATGCTTAAAGAGAGCATCACCAAAGACTAGCTTATAGTGTATTCTGTGGGGTCACTGGAATTAAAATTTTATGAATCTCCTCAAAACTATAGTTAATTGGAAAGCTGTTTGCAATAAGACTACCAAAGTCATTATTTGAGAAACTAATATCTAAAGAAATGGGAGCCGCAAAGAAGCGAGTGTAACATATTGATAAAATTTCCCCTTGAGATATTTTCTGATAATTAATCTGAGAAAAAATAAGGAGAAAATCAAGAAAATAAGGGGAAAAGCTTCTTTGACAAAAACTTAAAAACTATGCAGAAGTTTTGACAGTCTCACAATTCTGGGGTTATAAAAATTGGAATTTTGTGTTCTCCAAAGAGGAAGGTCTATGGTAAATACTTAGGGCTTTTAGCTGAGATCCACAAGGGCTATATTCTGGTGTAAAGGCAAACTGGAATTAGGACGGCACTCAAAAATTCTGAAAGTATTTCAATCCCTATACGGTTAAAGGTGATCTTGTTGCCTATCAGAAGAAAAGTAAAAAATCCTCTCTGGAGGAAGAAAGTATCATCTAGAGCCTCTGAAACTTTTGCATGGTGGCATGCACCAAATAACAATAAACCAAGATCAAAAGCCAAGTGACAAAAATAGATCCACACATAGTCCATTTGTGTATTGCAGTAATCAGACAGGAACCTTAATTATAATCAATATAATTAATGTGTTCAAGAAAATAGATAAGATGGAAAATTTTACTAGGAAACTAAAATCAATTAAAAATAATCAACTGGAAATTCTAGACAATGAAAAATAAAATAGATTAAATTATAAATTTAATAGATATGTTTAACAAATGATTAGACACTCTAAAAAAGAAGATTATTAACTAGGAAACAGATCAGTAGAAAAATAGACAGATTGAAGTACAAAGTTGGAAAAAGAATTAAAAATATATAAAGAGAATGATTGCCATAATTGAAAAATATCTAACATGAATGAAATTGGAGTTCAAGAAAGAATGGAATGAAAGAATATTTGAGGATGTATTTGGCAGGGAATTCTAAAAGACAGGTAAAACCAGCCATCAACATCAAACCTGTAAAAGATATCAAAAAGCTCTAAGAGCAAAGAGAATAAAAAAGAAACATATATAGGGACATGGGCTATACACCTGCTGAAAAAGAAAGAGAGAAAAGCTTAAAAGAAGGTAAAGGGGTAAAAGGAACATTACAGTCACATAAATAACAGACAGTAAGACTGAGAGCTCATTTGAGCCAACATAATGTAAGTGAGATGATAAAATGACAGCTTTAGAGTCCTGAAAAAAATGCCAATCTAAACTCCTACAGCCAGTGAAAATATCCTTAAAATAAAGGGAAGATGAAGAAATGTTGAGATAAACATATGAGAAGTCATTTCAAGGAAAACTGTAATAAAAGATATTATAAAGCAGTTCTTTAGGAAGTGGAAGTATAGTAATGGAAAAAGGAGGGATAAGTTTCACAAGTGTAGAAATGAGGATAAATCTAAATGAATATTGACTGTTCTTAATAATAAAGTCTTGTGGCATGTGAAGTGTGTGTGCATGTGTGTGTATATATGTAAATCTCTGCATGTTTGTGCATATAGATTTCTACATATGTCAATGAATATATATTTGTTTATATATGTGTATTTATATATGTATGTGTATGTATATATAATTAGAATATATGACGACAATAGCACAAACCTCAGAACATAGACAAATAGACTAAAAATGTGTAAGGTCATTGTATTGTTCAGGAAATGGTAAAAATATTAATAAAAAGTAGACTGTTGAAACTTCTAGAGATACCACTTAAAGAATAATAAATACATGTGTATAATAATAGAATAATAACAGGATACTTAAAAATTCTTATACATGATTACTCAAAAAGAAAATAGGAATGAAGAAAATAAATGAACAAAAGCAAATAGAAAAATAAAGGGAAAATGTAAGGTAATTCATTTAAATTCCCCATACATCAGTACTTAAATTGATTATATGAAATTTAAATTAACTAATGACTACAAACTTTTTAAAAAGATTATCAGACTGAATATAAAAACAAAACCAAACTAGGCACTGCTTACAATGGATACACACCAAATATAAAAAGACAAAAGACAGTTTAAGTAAAAAGGATGAAAAAATGTGCCATGCAAAGGTCATCAAAATTTATAAAAAGCTGATATGAATATCAAACAAAATATACTTCAAGGAAAGGAGAAAAACTAGACATAAAGAGGGTATCTCATAGTGATTGTATTTGGGCTCTCTAAAGAAATAGAACCAATAGGATGTCTACTCATCTACCTAGCCATATCTTTATTTACAGATATTTGTATTTACGTATCTATTTAGGAAGAAAGTTATTATAAGGAATTGGCTCTCATGATTATGGAGGTTGAAAAGCCCCAAGATCTACAAGCTGGAGACCCATGAGCTCCAATGGTATGGTTCCAGTCTGGAGGCCAGGAGGCTGCAGACCCAGGAAGTGCCCATGTTTCAGTAAGAGTTCAAGGGCAGGAAAAAAATTGATTTCCCATATCAAAGGCAGTCAGGCAGGGGAAGTTCCCTATTACTCTCAAGAGGGTCAGCCTTTTTTTTTTTCTATTCAGGCCTTCAACTGACTTAATGAGGGCCACCCGCATGGGAGAGGGCAAGATGCTTTACTCAGTCTACTGATTCAAATGTCAGAGACAAACCAGGAAATGGGTAGTAGGAAGGGTAGAAGACCAGTCAGAGAAAATTACGCCACCTGCATCACAGGGATCTATGAAAGTGCATATGACAGAAAGAGTTTTAAACACCTACCAGGCTTAGGAACAGAAAGCTAACTTGGCAGTATTGAACAAGTAATTTTTTGACCCCTGCATTTATCTCTTCTGTCTTTCCCAGTTTAATCCTAGAGGGTCTTAGAACTTATGTTCCTGGGAATAAAATAGTACCTTCTTTAATTTTTCTTTATTCACCCACAATAGTTAAAAAAATATGTAAGTTTTAAAAACAGCTTAACTCATATTTGTCAGATTATTCTCCTATTCTGACTCTAAAGAAGATTCACACTAGTACATGCAGTTCATTATAATTTGCAAATTTCTAGTCTCTGTGGGTGTGTCCTCAGCTACATAAAGGATTATATTTGAAAACACAAGATAAATGAGAAAGAGACCATGGAGTAGTTGCTCTGTTTTCTTCCCAGTGGTTTTTTCCTTGACAAACCAATTAAGTAAACAAGCTGAGTTTCAATTCTAAAAATAAAAAACATGCATTTACAGTTGCCCAAATATGTTTTCATTTTCATACATAGAAGGAAATACTACAAGGATTTAATTATAACAAGAGTTTGACATTTGTGGCATAAATGTGATAGGTTAGTTAATGTTTGTGTACCTTCTCTAAATAAAGAAACAAACTAAAGGATCTAGCAAGCCAGCCTGAGAGCTGTCCGGCAGGTGACAAGCTGGAAATTTGTCATATGGATTTTGTAATAGTGACAATTAGCTGGCAGTTCCTGCACTCATCAGGCAAAAATGCTGTCATTCCTTGTAGAATTTTGTAGTACAGAGGAGAAATATTAAGGAAATGAATGCAGTCCTACGAAGGTGATAACTGTTAAAGAAAATTAAAGAATTAATAGCAGCCTACATTGTAAAATGTGTGATTTGCTGCAAGAATCCATGAATGAGGACCTAAAATATTACTTTCAGAGGGATAATACTGAGGGCCCTCAGCAGGTTCCTTCACTTCATTCTGCAGATGTTTTAAACTTCTAAGGTCAGCTGGTGCCAGGCAGACAGAGATGGGAAGGATCATGTTGGGAAATGAGGCACAAGGGTGTAGTGAATAAAAATAAGTGCAAGGATTTTCCAAAGAAAAAATTTTCCAAATCCTGATTGGAATGTTAGCCAAAGGATCATATCTAACCTAAAATCTTCTAACTCTCAGTATTAACTATTTCATCTAAGGTTTCTCACAGAAAGAGTGTATTTTAAAAAGAAGCATTTTCTTCTTTTTCCTGCTTCTGAAGATAGCTCTAAAAAGGTCTAATAAACCGTATTTACAATTCAATTGTGCTTCTAGTATTAGAGGTTTCATAGATTCATTCTATTTATGTATCGATAAAATGGAAGCAAAGCAATGAAAATCATTCCTCTACCAATACCTAGCTCTCTTTCTCTCTCTCTCTCTCATTTCCGTTTGTTATAATGAACAGTTACTTCAGCTTGGAATACTCTTTGTTTGATTTAACTCTCGGTTTAGACACTCCTTCCTGTAGAACTACTTTCTTGACTCTTCCAAATATTAGAAATTTATGGAAGAACTCAGAACTCTTCCCAAAATATAGGATTTTTACAAAGGCACATTAGAAGAATATAAATGTTTAATGTTCTGAATGTGCTTACATAGTATATTTCTTCTCTGATTGTACTTAGCACACATTATATTGGATTCATTTATTTTTCTCCTTTAATCTTATAAATGCTATGAACACAGATGACTTGGCTTTATTGTTCACTGTTATATCCCCAGGGCTTACTGATACATAGTAAGAACTCCAGAAATATGTGGAAGGAAATGATAGATAAACTCAAATTGAGCATTCACAAAAATTCACGTAGTGAAGTTCTGACTCAGAAAAGCAAAACTGAAAGTTTAGACAGCATCATAAAAATAAGAATAAACCAACCAAAGCACCAGAAAGAGAGGGATGGCTTATGTAAACCAAACATTTAGAGAAGACTATAAAAAAATGTGGGAAATAGCAGCAAAACTTAACAGTAGACAAAGAAAATCCAGAAAGTGAATTCATGAGCAAGATGACCCTTGTACCAGTTATTTTGTCATGATTTTTAAACACATGTTAAATGAAGCCATCTATTTTGTAAAGGAAGTCACAAAACAGAAATACAGGAGCTCAGGACACAGACAGTAAGACAACAGAAGACATAAAGTGTGAGCTGTTAGAACTCGGGAAAGAAGTGGAAAAAAGTAACTGCAGAAATGAAAACAAAATTTGAAGGAACGCAACGGAGAACGTAAACTGATAAAAATATAATAAGTAGCACAGAGAGCAAAAATTTAAGCATAAAACAGAAGAAATGGCGTTAAAGGTACCATTTGGGAAGAATTAGAGAGAGTGCAATAAATATAGAAGACAGGCAAAAGAAGGCAATACGTGCATAAGTGGAAACAATAGAAAACAATGAAAAAGAAATATTTAAATGTACAATTCCAGAAAAATTTGGAATTTGGAAACAATGGAAAAGTACACTGTCAGCCAGAGAGAAGCAACTCAGAATGGTCAGCACTAGGCTATATTCTGGTCAAGTTATCAGACTTTAACAATACAGAAACAAGTAGGAAAAACAAACAAAAAAGAAGAATACAGGCTTTGGATTTTTCTGCAGCAATAGAAAATACCAGAATAGAGTTGAGCAATATCTAAAAGATAATCAAGAGAGAAAGTACAAGCCCAGGCTTTATTAAAACCTAAATACAAAGCCAGGGTTTGTAGGACAAGCTGCCCTACAAGTGTAAGGTACGATAATTCTAGAATATTGTTTCCATGAACTTTCTTGAGGATCTACTTGGAGAATCGCTGGAGAAATCATTAAAAAAAAAAAAAAAGTCAGTGAAATTGAAATAGCCTAATTATGGAACTTAGACTAAAATAAAAATGGAAATTAAAGTGGTTGAACTACATAGTTTCTATTTTCATTGCTCTTTATTTCCTCCTGCATCTTTTCATTTCCTTCTGGAATAGTTATTCTTCAGCCTGAATAAAACCCCTTAGTGTTTTCTTTAGAGCTGTGTTACTGATGACAAATGTTCACAGTTATTGACTATCCAAAAATTTATTTACTTCACTTTCATTTGCAACGACATTTTTCACTTAATAAAGGAGTCTTTATTGGCATCTAGAAGTTACTATTCCATTATCTTTAAAATCACATTTTTTTCCTAGCAAGAAGTCATTCGCCAGTGATTATTGCTGCTTTCGATTTCGTGTGGTTTTTTTATTCAGCTGCCCTTAGCATTTTCTTATATTTTTCATAATATTGTATTTTCTATCTTCTCCTCTTCATCCCTACTTCTATTAGAATGGCTTGCTTACATATCTTATGCTTTATTATTTTCAGTCTTGAAGAGTTCATGCTCATTCTGGATATTTTCTTCTAACCTGTTTATTAGTTCATAAATGTTGTTCTCATCTGTATCTAATGTGCTACTAAATCTTTGCCACTTATTTCTAAATTTGCTTATTATATGTTTCGTCCTAAAATTTCAGTTTTTTATAGTTTCTAGTTCTCTGTGAAATTTTCAAGTTTATATTTTGTCTCCTTTAACGCAGTAAACTTGTTATTTCAGTGTCTTTGATGGCTCCAATATCTAGAGCCCTGTGAGTTTTTCCTATTGCTTGTTTCTGCTGAGTTTTGTTCAATCAGTCTTTTCTCATTATGTACCCAGATATCTTGGATAGTTTTGATTACATTTCAGATTTTGTGTTTGAAAACTTGATTGTATAAATAATTTTATTGGGGTCTAAGATAATGTCAGCTTCCTTCAGAGATGATTTATCTTTTGTTTCTACCAGGGCACCATAGACATGGAATTACTTTTATCTACTTTCAGAAACTGAAATATTCCAAAGCTTACTTTAGTCTCTCTAAGGGTCTTTCTGTATCCAGTTTGCCTTCACTCAGGTTGTGGCCCTTTAGGACCCCTCCTCAAAGCTATAGGTATCCACGAGAGTCAAATCTCCCTTGTAGGACTTCCACTCCAATTTTTTCTCTCCTCACAATCTGGAATAATTTTAGAGTTGTATTCATTTTTGACATGATTCACAAGTAATAATTTTAAGCAAAGATTTAATTATGGACATGAAGAAACTATCAAAATATTGGAGGAGACTGTGGGGGCTGGGCCTAGAAGAAAGGATGGATGGATGAAAAGAACGTGAGCAAGGTGAATGAAGGGTCAGGTGAAAACGCCTGCCCGAAGCTGCTTGTTTGCTGTGTGCGAAGGTCAGCTAAAACAACTGACCTGTATGGAAGTTGGTAAATTAGCAAATAGCCCTGACCCTTTGCATGTGTCCTTGGAAATAAATACAGGAAGGAACTTAGCTAAGGAGGCCACTTTCCCCTTCAGACTTTGGCCTCTTCCCTTCTCTCGAAACACTATGTATTTCAAGTAATTATTCATTCCTTTGCTACCAAGCTCAGGAGCAAAAAGCAGCCATAACAGGAAACTGTATAGATAATTCATACATAAATATAGGGTGGGAAAGAATGTTCTAACTATGACTCCAAATCCAGAACCCTTGCAGGAAAGACTTAACTCTCAACACACAAAAATTAAAAATAAAATCTTTCTGCGTGTCAAGAAATACAAAAGGCAACCCACGAAAAATATTTGTAATTCTATCATAGACAAAGGCATATACTTGCTAAAACATACAAATTGCTAAAAATAATAAATGAAAAATTGGCAAAGGTTATGAAAAAGGGAAATTCAAATAGCTCTAAAACATAAACAGGTTCTTAACGTCACTTATAATGAAGGAAAAATATCTACTTTGAGATGCCATTTTCTCTTATCACATTGGCAAAAACTGAAAAGTCTGAGAAAACACTTCCTTAGCAAGCATATAGGAAAACAGGTCTCACATATTGCTGATTGGAATACATAGATGCAATTCTTATTAACAAAAATTTGGCAATAACTATTGGAATTATAGAAATCTTTCACACAGCATTACGAATTTGAAAATCCAAAATTTAAAATACTTTAAAATCCTAAGCTTTTGAGTACCAACATGGAGACTGAAAGATTGTCATTTTTTGTTGTTGCTGTGGTTCAACAGCTGATGCAGGTATGCTGGCAATATTATTGTTCTGCTTCATTACCCTGAACACATTTTTTCACTGGATTAATGATATGTCAGATTTTTACCAAATACTTGTGTGTGAATAAGTGTAAGAAAATGTTTGCTTATCAGTAGCATGTAAATTCAAAGTCAGGAATGATAGTGATGCCAAACAATGACAGATTGTCCACATGGGTGTCTGAGATAGTGATACATTTGCTTTCTGATGGTTAAGTGTACACAAACTTTGTTTCATGCACAATATTATTAAAAATATTGTATAAAATTAACTTAGGTTATGTGTGTAAGGTATATATGAAATATAAATGAATTTTGTGTTTAGACTTGGATCCCATCCCCAAGATATCTCGTTATGTATATGTAAATATTCCAAAATCCAAAAACCCAAAATCCAAAACACTTCTGGTCTCAAGTGTTTTGGATAAGGGACACTCAACTTGTGCATGCACAATTTATTGCACATACTATGTAATGGCAAAAGTTTACATTTGTGATATTAAAACATGCATTATATGAGATAGATCAAGTAAATTATGGTTACTTGATTAGGACTGGGATTATTGTCTTTATTTTCATAGGTATACCACAAACCTAACATTTTTATTTTAATGTACATCATTATATATAATTAAGACAATTATCAATATGCACTAAAATTAAAAACAGCATAAATTAACACAAACCCTATAAAGAAATGAAATAAAAACTTGTGTAAGCATTTCTCATTGACTTTGTGAATTTCAGTACAAAATGGAAGAAGAGTTTTATCAAGAAAAGGAGAGAATGAGAAAGATTCTGTTGAAGTATATCATCCAATAATGCTTTTTGGAGAGTATATGAGTGGTATATTTTATAAGACTTTCAATAACAAAGTAACTCTTGGTTGCCTTCAAAATTGAATGACAAATTGGCTGGAAATTAAATTGTGAGATCAAAATCTTTTTCCTTCAAACTTTCACTGACAGGGCCTCTGTCACACCCAACACTAGACCAGGTGATATGCACATGCACACACACATGCACACACACACACACACACACACACACCCTTTTGTTTCAATATTATATATGTAATTATTTCACTAAAAAATTTCTTTTTCACCATCCTGTTAACTCCATGAAAATAGGGACTGTGTCTATTTATTTGCCTCTTCTTCACCTAGGTCTGTGTCAAATATAAAGTAAGTGTACAATAAATATTTCTTTAAATGAATAAATGAGCAAATGGGAAAATTCAAAGAAATATACAAAAACCCTATATGTACTTCTTCACTTTTGATATTTGGAGTTAAAGCAAAGGCTTCTAAGGAAAGGTAAATTTTACTCTGTAGCAAATAAGCTGTATATTCTAAGTATATACTTAAAGGATTTTTTTTACTCCTATTTTAAATTTGGTAAGAATTTATGTATGAAGCTTTTTACAGTCTGTGCCATAGAACTTTTTTTTAACTTGGAATAATTTGGATTCAAAATTTAAATACTCCTATTAAAATGTAATTATGTCAATGAGCAGTGCAAGATCTTGGGCAAAGATGTAAATAACAATAGCTAACACAAAGTGCTTCCCTGTGTGCTAGACACTTTTCCAGGAGCTTTATGCACAATAAGCAATTAATTCCAAATTAACTTCATGATGTTAGGTTAATTGTATAGACAAGGCATCTGAAAAAAGATATTAGAATAGTTGTATGAAGTAAAGAACCTATGTGAGAGAGAAGAGACTCTTCTTGGTGCTTAAGATAAATATCATCTATGTTATGCAAAACATGTATGCACATGCATAGAACAGACATACAGAAGGAGCTTAGCAAAGGTTATTTTCAGGGAGGACTAGAGGACAAGGATCTACAATGAGAGGGAGACTAATATTTTACTATATACTTAACCTCTATACTATTTGAAAAGTTTACATATGCATATATCACAATGTCAGTTAAAAAAAAGAGCAATCTGCCTACCCTGAATGTGTGTTATGTTCCACTTGGCAAGGGATGCCAAATGAAAGGAGGAAAACCAAGGCCCAAATTGTCAATATCACAGTCTTGCACATGGGCAGCTCTGTTTAACAAAGAAAGCGTTTAAGGTAATTTACAAACACAAAGATACGTATTTTATAAATACGTATAAAAACATTTTATAAATGTTTTATCTATGCTTTTATAGGTAAACATATTACAAAATGAAGTATAGTTGGTTTCCTTTTATTTGGATTGTTTTATATATTAATGAGTTTTAGAAAACCATTGTGAAATTTGCTCCCACTGTAACTTATGACTGTGTGCTATCACTTTTATTAATAGAATAACTGTATTGTGCTTTATCTACATGTACTAATATTCAAAACTATTTCTTTGAAAACAGCACTGACTTTTTGAACCCCATAATTCACATCTTATAATCATTCAACATCAAATAGGGAGCAATGTTCATCATTTTCAAAGCCACACTGAGGTGGTATGATGAGATATCATTCTAAGATATTGTTTCAGTTGTCAGGAAAACACCTCTGAGAAGGACTAGTCTATTTGTCTGTTTCAAAACGATTTTTCTTTGTTTTTTTTTTAAAGCTGAAATCTGAAAGACAAGACATAAATAACAGAAGACAAGACTTGTAGTAGAATGAGCCACTACTGTTATTTTGTCTCCAGCTCAATCAGACTCACCAAAGAAATAAAAATTCACAGGACATGGGATGGGATGAGATTGGGAATGCTTTTTTCACTTTTGAGATAAGTAGAAGCAAGCATAGACCTTGAATCCTAAGGAGAACGTTCAATCTCTATAAAATCCATTTTATGTAAATATATATTTGATATAAAAAGTATTCCATTTGGAGAGATAAAGGCTGATAATAACAACTGACATTTAATAATATTTTGCAACCTACCTTGCACTCTTACCTTCATCATCACATTTAATATCCCATTTCATAAATGTTCAAGATGATGAAACAGATGCCACAAGAGTAAATGAGATGTTCAAAATAAAACACCCTGGAAACAGAAGAGAATGTCAAATCCAGCACTTCTCAATTCTAAGTCCAGAGTTCAGTGTACAATATTTATTCACCAAGTATGTACTTAGCTCATCTCTACCAGATGCTCTGCTGAAACCTTGAGATGCAATTCTCTGAAGGAGCTTACCTTTTCGTGGGAGAGATTGATGGTATCAAGTGAACTAATTTAATTTTTAAATTATATTTTGTGGCAAATTATATGAAGGAAATGAAGAGAGTGCTGTGATTAAGACTGAAGTGACCCGTCTTTTAAATGCGGGTTAGGGAAGTTCTCATGAAGAATCTGGCATTGAGCAGAGGACCAACGGCTTAGAAGAAGTCCTCCATGGAGAGCAGGAGGAAGAACATTACACGCTGAAGGAAAAGCAAAGTCCCTGAGTTTCTAAGAATGAATTTACCATGTTTTTGAAACAAGAAGGAAGCCAGCATACTGGACACTGGAATCGGAGGGAGAATGACATGAATTAAGTCTGCAGAGATGGGAATGGCATCAGATCATACCTCTGCAGATCATAAAAGGAGTTTGAATTTTATTCTAAATGACACAGATATTCGCTTAAGGGATTTAAACTAGAAATGAACAGTATTTAATTTACATTTTTAAATGTAAAATTATTTTAGCAAATGAGTAAATGGAGGTACTATTTACTCAAATTGACTGTGTAACATATTCAAACAAGGATGGTTTCGAGAAGGAAAGGAGGCATTGCTACTAATTACATGATGACGACGGGTCTAAACTAGAACTGTCCCAGGTGTATCAGTTGGCTTTTGCTGCATAGTATAGTGCCCATTGAACTTAACATTTTTTTAGCCCACGATTCTATGGGTCAGTTAGGAGGGTTTTGTGGCCTGGGCCTGCTTGACAGATTTCCTCTGTGCTCATACACAGAATTCAGGCCAGTTGGTGGCCGAATGATCTCAGAAGGCCTCTGGATCACTCTGGGCTTAGGGTTCCAGCTACTATCAGCCTGTATTATGGGAGTAAACGTTCCATTTGTCTTCTTATCCATCAGGCTGGCTTGTCCACATGGTAGCTACAGGGCTCTAGAAGCAACCAAAGTTGAAGCTATCAGATCTCTTGAAACCCAGGGTCATAACTCATACAACTTGTAGCTCATCATTTTTATGATACTTGATGTATACAGAAAGGTCACAAGGCCGGCCCCAGATTTAAAATGTAAGGAACCAGACTCCATCTCTTGGTGAAAGTTACTGCAAAGTGTTGTAACCATTTTTGAAATCTACAACTCTAGCACACTGGAATGTATGACCACCCTGCATTTACTGAAATTAGGAAAACTAAAGGAAGTACAGCTTCTTTCCAAGTACCACAAAACGAAGGTTATGCCATTGCCCTCTGACTTCAAAGACAGGTCTTAGAAGTATGAAAACATGTCCTCTGGAAGCCAGACCAGGACCTCAAAATACTAAAAAAGAGTGAACAGTCTGGGAGGTTGTATAAGATGGCACCTCTGTGTTAGAACAATTCTGTAAACCCTCTCTAAACCTTCCTCTCAGAATGAAGTAGGTATCATTAAAGTCAGATGTTTAAATCAGGTACATTCACTGAGTATATTGGCCAAACAGAAGGTGTTTGCCCATTGCTAGTCCTATTCCCTACCCCGCCGATCCCATGTACCCATCACTCCCATCTCCCATGCTGGCTTCGGGGCAAAATACTCTCACAGCAAAAGGATTTTTACCCTTGGGAGGACATGTTGATGATAGTTGCAAAATTATTAACCACAACTGGACCATAAACCATCTGCAGCTTTGCCAAATTTTCTTCCTAAGGAAATTAAAAAGGAGTCAGGATGCAACTCCGAGCATCAATTAAATAGGAAAGATGTGGCAACCCCAGGAATCTAACGACTTCACATGTTCTTAGCTTCTGGTACTCTCACCCTTTTCTGCTCAGAGTAGAATCTATGCACTAGTTCATGTGATAAGCATGCTTTCCCCTCCCCTTACACCTAGCCAGCTCCCGACGGACCAAGTTTTAATGGGAGTCTTTATTTTTAAATGCTTCCCAGAGTATCTTACCAACCTACCAGGTTTACGAACCACAGATTCTATCAACAACTTTATAAACGAACCTAGATTCTTCACTTAACCTTGCTCCAAATGACGTTTGAATTTTCTTGAAACTAAAGAAAACATAACGTGTAGATTATTTTCTAAGAAGAGATAAATTGTTCTCTTGGCTTCTCTGAAATACTTTTACTAGAAAAAAATTCATATCACAAACTAAAGAAATCCTATGTAGTATACTTCTCAAATTTCAGACACCTGATTTCTGTAAATTAGAACAGTTTCTTGGGAATACGGTTGGCAGATGCCACTTTTATGTAGTGAATCTTCAAGAGTAGTACATTATTCTCCTGAAAAGAAGGCTGAAACATACAAAAATGAATACTAGCGAGCACAGAACACACAGAAAACTCCTGCGCAATCACACCCAAACTAATGGCAAGCAGAATCAATGCAAAGAGCAAGGTTTGCTATTGCTTTTTCTCTCCTCTGTGTACACCAAACACTGTTAAAGTAATAATAGCAACCATAGCTGTGACTATCGAGTTCTCCACTGTGTACCAGGCCTTGCACTGAGCATTTTATTTGCAATAGTCTATTAAATCCTCACAAAATCTTGAGGTAGTAGTATTAGCCTCACATTAAAGATGAAGAATCCAGAATGTAAGAGTATTGAGGAACTTGTCCAAAGTCACACAGCTGGTAAGTGATAGAACTAAGAGTACACCTAGGTTGTCATCTCCCAAAGCCCATTAAGTTCAACTATTACTGCAACCTGCCAGAGAATAAAATGACTGGGGGTGGAGCAAAGGCAGAGATGGTGACAAGATCTGAAAACATGGTCATGGTTTCTCAAGCTATGCTCAGTAATAACTACAAATTTGTCCTCCAGACTTGGGATTCTCCCAAAGCCAATTGTCAATTCATAATGCAGATAAATATATATTATTTAAAAGTGACATTATTTCCAGAAAATAGAACATTTAAATATATACTCCCACTGAAAAATGAGGGGAGTGTCATATTCTATAACTAGGCTCATCTTCTAGTGTAGCTTAGAAAGCATTAGTAAGCTAAAGTGTGTGTTTTCTTTATTATTTTGTGGGGGAAATACTGTTTGCTTTTGTTTTTATATTCTGTTCAGACCTGTCAGTGAGGTGAAAAAGTATTTCCTGTTAAATAAATAAAAAGTAATAGTATTCAAAGGTTGCCAACCAACTGAACAGAAGTCACTAGTGGGAATTAATTGATAAGTTCAATTGACTGGGTCTCATCCAAGGAGGCAATGAGGAAGCAATGAAAATCTTCCTCTCCCACATATGAATCTTCCGGCAAGAAAAAAGACATTTCACCAATTTGCTAACGAGTTCATATTTTTTCACAACTACCATAGCACAAGTTAGCCATATATGCATTATTCCTAAATAGAAATAATTTTGTTTGAAAGTGATTTATGTCTCAAACGGTAGCAGATCATCTAAACATACTTTGCATTGTTACTTTTTGCTAAAAAGGTTTTTCCAGAGTATTAGAGTGTGTGTGTATATCTATCTATGTATCTATATCTATCTATATATCTCTCTATGTATATATGTCATACATTCATGTCTCATCTTTTTCTTTGCTTCTGTTCTTATCTATTTTTAAATGGGAATTTGTTTTTAAAATTTTTAAAATACTTTAAGTTGTTTTGTTGGATTTATTCCAAAATGACATTGTTTCTACAAAATGGAACATTTAAGTATCTATTATGTATCTTTATTTTCTCCTGAATATTATACACAGTTTTTCTGCCATTATTATGTAAGATTTTGATTGAATTATATTATTAAGAACTGTTTAAGTTTATTTTAGGTGCAGTTTAACAAATCAAATTTAATCATTTTGTAGATGCTATAAAATTGTCCTATGATTCATACATACTGGGTCCAGGTGTTTGAATGAACATATCCAGATGAAAGTCAAAGGAATAGGATTATTTATTTTATGGAAGTGTGCTATTAATTTCCAAACTCCTCCGACCTACTTGTTTTGAAGACCAAAGGGGAAATGTAAAAGGGAGGCACAAGACAATTTGGCTCATTTATCATAGATTTAGAGACTTGTGACTCCGTTTTAAAGCAGGGTGAAGTTTCATCATAAATGCGGACCCTACCTGAAATCCATCAGTGCTAGCTATGTCTAAGAATAGGGCAGTGCCAGAAGTGAGAATTTGCATGATAGGAAAATCACATGGGTCTCAACAACACTCATAGAGGACATTATTTTTCTGTCTTTAAAATACTCTGTTTAAATCCGTTCCTGATAACTGCTAGTAGAAAAAGAGGGAAGTATATCTTTTTCCTTCAAACGACTTGACAAAATCATGTATCTCCACCCAATCAGAGGTTCAGGTGTGTCAGGAACCCTACTTAACAGAAATGCATAAAAAGCTGATCTACACTCAATTCATTTGGACAAAAAAATGCCTAAATTTGAACTTTGTGGGACTGAAATGACTATGATGAGCTGCCTACGTAAATCAAATTACATAAGAAATGGGCAAATGTCTGCTATGTGCTGTATAAAGCAGACACTCAAAGCTGGGAAGTCTTAATGAGGAGACTTAATTAAGATACACATCACTTTCAGAAATATAAGTCTTTAATTCTCAGAAAATCACTGCCAAACTTAGCTCAGCTGTGCTAATTAGTAAAAATTGGGAATTCAGAAAATCAGGCTGTTAGAAAAGGTATGCTGAAGAGTGACTTTACAGAGCACTGCTCAGATAGTGTATTGTCGGGACTCCGATCCTAAGACAGAGAATTTTGTAGATTTTGGCAGGGGCAGGACTTTAACTGACAGCAGGCTATATCTCCCATGAAGTACAAAGTTCTCCAAATATCCTGACGCCTGGGAACCTCAGGAACACCACAGACAAGGACTCATAGTGTTCAGTGGCTGTTCTACCAATTTTTGAATAGCTCAATTTAATTGAAAGTATTGTCTTAGGCTGAACCAAATATGTTTCTCTGAGGTTTTCATTTAGTGTTTAACTCTTGCTCTCTGAAATTATTCAGATGTTTAACCCACTTCTCCATATTTCTATCTGCTATGTCTTTTCTTTTCCAACATCAGGGTGCCCTGTTGTTTCCACTGTCCCTATTGCAGACCCTGGTCAGTCTTCTAGAAGAAATCCAGTTGTTGGCCTTCCTAAACTTTGGCTCCTCAAAGTGTGATCTCTTTAGTGTGTCATACAGTATAACTGTCGCCTCTGGTCCCCTGGACTCTGAAATTTCATAATTGCTACCTAAGTTTTCATTAACACTTTGGTAGTTATAGGACACTGTTGGCTGATTTTGAACTTGTAATTAACTGAAGTACGTATCTTTTTTTTTTTAATAAACAGCTATTGAGCAGGTTCCTCTATATTTTGTACTTCATCTGTCAATTTTTAATGTAAGTCCAAATTTTTTATTTAGTCACTATTGAACAAATGATTGGTGTCCACTTGCACAAAAATTAGAAAATACAGCAAGATAAGCAAAATGAGCAAGAATAAAAATTATGTATAAATCATCTCTTTATTTCAAACAGTTCAAGATAACCACTTTTGACACTTTGATAAATACCTTATCAATCTCTTTTTCTATACATATGTATACTAGCTGTTAGATATTTATGTGTATTTTGTGCACATACACACACATAAAATGTAATTACATACACTCTTATGATCTGCCCATTTTCTAAGTTGTACTTTGTAATTGTCTGTAAATGTAAAAAAACTTAATTCGCCTGTATTTCCATTTGAAATTGCTTCAAAATATTCCATTTTTAGATGTGTCATTGTTCACTTGCTATGGCTGTGTAATAAACCACTTCAAGATGTAGTGACTTGACACAAGAATGACATTTATTTTTTGCACAAATCTTCAATTTGGCAGAGCTCGACAACTTGTCTCTGTTTTAGTTAGAATTAGCTGTAGTGGCATAAAGACAGGAGGCTGGATTCATCTGAAATTTCATCCTCTCATATGACTAGTAGGTGCTGGCTGTCAGCAGGGACCTAAGCAGGGGCTTTCTGCTACAACATTTACATGTGGCCTCACAACGTAGCCTGGGATTCCCCACAATATGGTAGCTGGGTTTCAAAGAAGAAAAATCCCAAAAAAAGAGAGAGCTGGGTGAAAGTCATATTGCCTTTCAGGATCTAGCTTCAAAAGTCACCCAATGTCACTTTCATAATATTCTGTACATTAAGGGAGTCACCAAGTTTTTCCTAGATTCAAGGGGAGCGAAAACAGACTCAAACTCTAAACACAGGAGTGGCAAAGTTGAGGATGAGGATGTGAGACTGGAAATACTGTTATGACTATTTTTGGAAATAGTATCATCACGGCCATAACATTTAATCTACTTAATACTATTTTTTTCACCATTAGAAAAAAATGCTGTGAAAAAAATCTCAAATATACATTTCTGAGTACTTATACAATTATTTCCCTAGGATACTTTCTGAGAGCAGTGATTCCTGGGTCAAAGCTTATGCACACTTTTAAGGCTTTCAATAGATATTGGCAAATTGTTGTTCAGAGACATGATGAAAATTTCCACCCCAATCATCAGTCTGTGAATGTAAAACCCAATTAGCAGCTCCCATTCAAACATTAGGTATTATTGGACTACTTAATAGTAGCTAGTGGTATTATTACATGTTAATTTCTTTGAGTACTAGTATGTTTGAACATTTTTATGTCTATTGGTAATTTGTACATCTTCTACAGAAATTACTTTTATTAAGTTTCCTACAGTTACCTGTCTCTGACACCCACACCTTTACCTTTGAACATATATTATGGATTTAGCACCTGAGTATTTTATAATTCAGACTGTTGTGTTAAAGAGCTCTCTTTTCCCCTCTATATTATATTTCTTTGTTGGTAGCACATAGGAAAGCTGTTGATTTTGTAACAATTCTTTTTTATCCAGCCCCTTACTGAATTCTTTCAAATCTAATTGTGCTCATTTTAAACCCCATATGTGCTAAATAAATTATCTGCTTTGAATCTAACATTGTTTTCACTTTCCCAGTATTTAAATAAGATATGTATTGTGTTAGAATGTTTAAAACATATATCCTAGTTAGACTATCTAAAACAATGCTGAATAATAATGGAGATAATATACTTCTACTTTTATCCATTTTTTAATGCAGGAGTTAATGAGCATGTAACTGGAGTTTCACCTGACTACATGTGCAAAATAAAAATATTTTGTTGAGTTTCCGTCTGTTTTCAAACATTTTTCTTCTAATCCCAGTTTATTAGCCATAAATTCTTTTTTTAGTTTTTTGAGATACAATTCATATACCATAAAATTCTCCTTTTGGAAGTGTACAATTGATAGGTTTTAGAATATTCATCAAGTTGTGCAACCATCACTATTATCTAATTCAAAAACATTTTTATCACTCTCAAACTATTAATTAGTAGTTACGCTCCATTCCCCACTTCTCCCAGCCCTTGTCATTCACTAATTCATGTTCTCTCTCTGTGGATTTGCCTATTCTGGACATTTCATATAAATGCTTTCTTATTTAATTCAGCCTATTATTGCCAACTTTAGAGATTTTTCTGAATTCTGATTCTATTCAGATTATATTAGCTATTAATTTTACACTGCTGGATGAATGTTGATTAGTTTTATAAGTATGCCTCTGTGTATTGTTATTAATAAATTTCAAACACAGAGGTATTAACTATTTGCTCAATTTCTATGGAGAAACTATTTGTTACGTTTGCATAACAAGCTCAAAATTTATTCATCTTTATAATCTTCTTGTCTGTATGCCTATTTTGCCTTCAAGTATATCCTGAAAGACTAAGTGATTAAAGTGAGGTATCGCAAGAATGGAAAAACAAACACAACATGCACTCACTATTAAATTGGAACTAACCGATCAGCATCATGTGCACAGATGGAATTAAAACTCAACGGAAATCGAGCAGGTAGGAGGTGGGGGGAAAGGATGGGTGAAATCATACCTAATGGGTACAAGGTACGCTATCCAGGTGATGGGCACGCTTATAACTTTGACTCAAGCAGTACAAAAGCAACCCATGGAACTAAAACATTTGTACCCCTGTAATATTCTGAAATCGAAAAAAAAAAAAAAAGGTTAAGTGATTAGCTAAACATACAATGCACTTCCTGTGCTATACCAGCCATACCCTGCCAAATGCCAAAATTAGGAATTTTTGGCAAGGTTTTTTCTAAGTCACCATATACTTATACTAAGTAATGTATTCTTTTCTGTATGTGAATAAACCATCCCTTTCATAGTGTAGTACAGAATCTTTTATAGTAAGACCCACAGTTTTCAGAACAAAGCTTTTTAAAAAATTAATTTATTCAAGTTTTTCCTTGCTCTAAATTCCGTAAACTTTCCTTTTATCATAGTATCTGAAAAATCACAGACAATGTAGCAATTGCTAAAGCTACACTTTAGTGATTGCTTTGTAAACACTACAGCCTGGCTAGAGAAACAGTAAAAGGGATGACAGTATAATTTACGTACATCTGTCAAGTTGCTGGTAGTTCTTGAACCAGAGTATATGGAAACTTCCACATTGAATTTTATTACAATTAATAATTCAGTTTTCTATTCTTCCCCTGAACATTTGATTGTTATAGATTATCATGAAAGACAAAGAGTCATGGACTAACAATAACATGTGAGGTAAGGATTTCACAAATATCTGTATGGAGATTTATAATTAGGGTGGTCATAAGTTCAAAAACATTTTTGAAATCTTGTTAAGGGCATGTGTATGTAAATCTGAAAATATGTAAACAAGGACACCTTTACTTCAGGTGAGGATAATGAATATTTCATGAATTCTTAGTGACATAAGCTTTCAGGGACACTGCTTTCTCTGATTTCAATGCTTACGTACAAGACACATTGGTAACTATTTATTTCAAGCTTCTGTCTTTCACCACCTAATTAATGGGAAATAAAGACAAACCTAAATAAGTTCAATTACTGAATAAAGTGCCAAAATATCATAACTAGCAAAGAAAGAAGTTTGTAATAGTGAGTATAAGACACGCTTTGTTGTTTTTTACCTATATTTGCAGAAATATTTTAACATAAATATAAGCTTTATTATAAAAGAAATATTTTATCTTCTATTTATGAATATCATGGACAGGAATTGCTTCAAAATGGAAGAAAGGTAAATTCTTAAAATATTCAATTCTAGAATGTGTTCATGACCTTTTATGCCTTGCACCACACAATGAATTATTCATAGAATATTGATAACTATGTGACATACAGCCTTATACACAGTTGATCAAAACATTGAGCTAGGAGATGAAAAATTTTCATTCTCTTTTTGCTTCTGCCACTAACTGTGTGACTCTGGCCGATTCATTCATTCACTTATTCGTTCACTCAACACACTTTTACGAAACATTTGCCATGTGCTGTACACCCTCCCAGGCAATGCAATACAGTAGTTAACAAAACAGACAAATGTCCCTTATTTCACAAAGCTTGCATTCTAATCACCTAACCTCTGTCAAGTCATTTACCTTCCAGTCAAGACATGAAATTCTGGTTTGGATTCAATTCACGACACCCGAAAAAAAGAAAGACACAAAATTCCTTTGTCCAGGTGTTCTTGCTCTTAATGAAAGAATTGGATTGCAGTATTTCTAATATCCTATCAAAGACTCTTGAGTCTTTGTCAATAAAACATGTGCTTTCAGTCATGTTCTCAGTAATGATTATAGCTTGTCCTGAGTTATTTATACCATGTTACAAGATCTCTGTGTGATCACTAACAACTATTTCTTGATCCAACTGGCATTTTTGCTATATGGTATTGTCAAATACCAACCCAATACCTACTGAAAAATGCAGGTGTGCATCCCATAATCTCAACCACTTGAAGTTCCATTCCATAACTCAGAGCATCCAACCAGTAGGAATGGGTTACAAGTGTGAGTGTGAGGAGACAGCTATTCCCCCCAGCTTAAGAGTGGTCTGATAAAGGAGTGGGAGGCTTGAGTATGGCTTTTGCTCTCCAGAAGCAAGCAGCTTTATCTAGTGTCTCTCATGTAGCGCGTGCATCTATCATTTTCTGGGTATGTCATGATGTCAAGGAAATTTATCCATTTCTTCTAGGTTTTCCAGTTTGTTAGTGCATAGTTGCTCATAACAGTTTCTGATAATCTTTTGTATTTTTGTGGTAACAATTGTAATGTCTCCTGTTTCTGATTTGGTTTATTTGTGTCTTCTCTCTTTTTTTCTTGATTGGTCTAGCTAACAGTTTATTGATTTTCTTTATCTTTAAAAAAAAAAACCAACTTTCCATTTCACTGATCCTTTGTATTTATTTTTTGTCTCTGTTTGATTTATTAATAGGTCTGTTCTGATCCTTATTATTTCTTCCCTTTTACTAATTTTGGGTTTGGTTTGTTCTTGCTTTTCTTAATGTCTTGAGGTACATCATTAGATTGTTTATTTTAAACCTTTCTACTTTTTAATGTAGGTATTTATTGCTATACAATTTCTTCTTGCCACTGCTTTTTCTATATACCATACGCCTCTTTCACCACTCCTATTCAACATAGGAGGCACTAGCTAGAGCAATCATGCAAGAGAAAGAAATGAAAGGCATCCAAATTGGAAAAGAGGAAGTCAAATTTTCCCTCTACATAGATGACATGATCTTATACTTAGAAAAACCTGAAAACTCCACCAAAAAACTCTTAGATCTGATCAACAAATTCAGCAAAGCTGCAGGATACAAAATCAACATAAAAATTAGTAGTATTTCTCTACACTAATAATGAACTAGCTGAAAAAGAAATCAAGATGGCAATCCCATTTATAATAGCTACAAAAAAAGATAAAATACCCAGGAATAGATTTAATTAAGAAGCTGAAATATCTCTGTGGGGAAAATCACAAAACACTAATGAAAGAAATTAAAGATGACACAAACAAATGGAAAGACATCCCATGCTCATGGATCAGAAGAATTAATATTGCTAAAATGATCATACTACCTAAAACCATCTACAGATAAAATACAAATGACATTTTTTCACAGAAATCAAAAACAATCCTAAAATTCCTATGGAACCAGAAAAGAGCTCAAATAGCTAAAGCAATCCTGAGCAAAGCTGGAGGTACCACATTATCTCACTTCAAAATATATTGCAAGGCTATGGTAACCAAAACAGCATGGTATTGGTGTAAAAACAGACACACAGACTATGGAACAGAATAGAGAACCCAGAAATAAATCCACATATTTAAACCCAACTCATTTTTGACAAAGGCACCAAGAACATACATTGGGGAAAGGACACACTCTACAATAAATACTATTGGGAAAACTGGATATTCATATGCAGAAGAATGAAACTAGACCCCTATCTCTCAACATATACAAAAATCAAATCAAAGTGGATTAAAGCTATAATACCCAATCCCTGGGCTGCAGACCTGTACCAGTCTGTGGCCTGTTAGGGACCAGAATGCAGAGCTACGCTGCCACCTCCCCAGACACCCCCCCCCCCGCCCCCACTACCCCTCTATCCCATGGAAAAATTGTCTTCCATGAAACTTAGGGACCTGGGGCTCACACAGCAGGAGGTGAGTGACAAGAGAGCCATTCCTCATGACTTGCATCACTGCCTGAGCTCTACCTTCCCTCTCCCCTGTCCCATGGAAAAATTGTTTCCATGAAACCGGTCCCTGATGTCAAAAAGGTTGGGGATCACTGGATTAAAGACTTAAACAGAAGACCCAAAACTATAAAACTACTACAAGAAAACATAGGGAGAATATTTCAGGACATTGGTCTAGGCAAATGTTTTATGGCTAAAACCTCAAAAGTACAGGCAACAAAAACAAAAATAGATAAGTGGGACTATTGTAATCTATAAAGCTTCTGCACAGCAAAACAATCAAGAATGAAGAGACAACTCACAGAATGGGAGAAACTATTTGCAAACTATTCATCCAACAAAGGACTATTTTTATTTTTTTATTTTTTCCCTCCCTCCCCCTCCTGCAACAAGGGACTAATATAAGGAATTCAAATGACTCAACAGCAAACAAAACAAAACAAAACAAAACAAATAATCCCATTAAAAATATGGAAAGGATCTAAATAGACATTTCTCAAGAGATACAAATGTCAACAAAATGCTTAATGTCACTAATTATCAGGGGAAAGCAAATTAAAACCACAATGAGGTATTAGAAATGATAAATACTTGAGGTGACGGATATCCTAAACACCCTGACTTTATAATTATACATTCTGTGCATGTAATAAAATATCACATATACCTCATAAATGTGTATAAATATTATGTATCAATAAAATAATGAAGTGAAATAAATAAAATAAAAATAATGAAGTGAAATAAAAATGAAGTGAAATAAAATAAAAGAAGTGAAAGCTGGCCAATTTGACTAAAATTTAGTGAGGGAGATGAGAGACAGAAGCTAGATGAAGATAAGGGTAATAATGTGTTCTGGCACCTGATTTCTTATGCCTGATTACTGAATCAGCTCTCAGGAAGAAATGTAAAAATTTGCAAACAATTTATAAAAAATAATAAAATACACAATACTCTTTGCTGTAAATTCCATGTGGCCAAATGATCCTCAAAAAATGATTTTGTTGATTTTTGCTAAACTCTTATGTTCACTTCTAACTCATGACTATAATTAACAAATAAGTGTAGCTTCAACATTAATGTTGGATGATGTTTTCATTTCCATTAACAAGCAAGCTGAAAGTAAAACAATGAAGATGTACACCTGAAGCTTATTTGTTGGCCAGTGCCATGAAAGACCTCTTTTTGGATCGTGTAATAGTTTTTCTACACAGGAAAATATTTCTTAATTTTTTGTGATATTCACAATGTAACAGGTACAGATATGACACTTTTTAAATTTAATCTGTGTTATTAACACTTTCTTTATCACCTTCTCAAGTCTACACAGTCAACAAAACAATAAATCAAGTTCTGATTTTTAGCATTTGCCACCTTCTGTGGGGTAAATCTTCCCACAGTGGCCAACTTCAAATTACCAGCATAACATCACAAAATGCTGAGTTGGGAAGAGCTGTCAGTAGCACTACATTAAATGGTATTTTCATGACACAGACACAATACATGTAAATAACCTCAAGACAATAAAATGTAATCAAATAATTAGGAACTGATGAATTTTGAGTATTTATTACCCTTGTTTTTAATGTAATAGATTTAATTTTGTTTATATAATTATTTTTTAATAATATCTGGGTCTAACAACCAGCTAACAAAATTCCTGAAAGTTTAGCTCTTGCAAGCTGGTACAAGTGAGCTCCTTCACACTATTGAGTAGGGGCCATGTGATACAGTGCCTCACAGGCCATATTAAGAATGTTTGATACCAAAGTAAGTCAAGGGAAAGTCATTATGTGTTTTAAACATTTAAAAGTGTAATAACAAGAGGAATTAAACCTACAAAATTATAATTAGTTTATTTAATAAATTCTTGTTAATCACTTCGTATTTCAATAAAACAGGAGAGCTTGGAACCATGGTTTGATGACAGTTGGGAATTGTTACATTGGAAATGCAACAATATCATCTGGTTTAACCAGACGATATTTTTAAAATCCCTTCCAGCTTGGTTATTCTATGATTCTCCATGACTGCACCAACAGTTGGAAATATGAAAGTATAAGACCCATACAGCTGATGCTCCATTAGAGAGATTATTAGGATAACTGATCATTCAAGCCCAGTAGTTTTAGCAGAAAGTATACTAATCTCAAATCTGATAAGCTGCTTTGCAAAGTCCAAAATCTGATAATTTGGTACAATTTAAAATATCAGTAATGCAGAAAATAAGATGGTACCCTTAGGTTTCCAGTACTAACCTAAAAATGTATGAATGGTGCATATAAAACAGTGAAAATAAAATTTGTTTTATTGCTATAAAGCTAATGAAAAAGTAGTTTAGAAAAAGAAATGAGGCCATCACAATATTTGCAGGTACATGCAATTCCCAACAGAAAAACTTAAAAGAGAGAGAGGGAGAGATAAAATCACTCCCCAGTGAAAGGGTAGCCTAACCAAAACTGACATACTGCTCAACAGTTAGGAAAAAAAAATTAAAGTGCAGAATTAAAAGATGTAATTTCTATACCTGTGACACTAGTAAATTCGTTGTTTCCAATGTAGCCCTCAGAAGTGGTTTGATGGGAGCCAAAGTGTCTTTTGGCTTGTGACACTAAGTGATAAATTGTTCAGCCAGCATGTTCTCCCTTTCCAAAACCATAGAAGCTTTTCATTACACTTTCAGCGACAGTTGGTTAACAAGTCTGGACAGTGAAACTAAAAACTACTGTTATTAAAAGTTTAGAGCTCTATTAAAAGTGTTGAAAATAACTTGGAGAGTGTTCTTTATAGTGAAATAATATTGTAAATGGCTAACCACAAAACTGTGGATCTAAGAGATATTGTTATTCCTTTTTTCTTTTTAATTGGGGGAGCATAATGATTAAAGGGGAAGTCTCAAGAGAAGTAATTGAAAATTTATTTAGCTTTCTTTTAAATTATGTTAAAATGTGATATTTTCTCGCATTTTTTAGTAAATAATCTAGAGAATGCAGAGTTAAATTAGCCTACATACTTTTCATAGCTTATCTATATATTCAAGAATCTTATTTATAGCATCTGTTTTTACATTCTTTATTGATCCGTGTAAAGAAAGGGGAGCATAAGTGAGTTTTTGTTGTTGAAAACATTGTTGTTGGTAAAGGAGCCACTAATACAAATTCATTGTTACCCATTGACAAACATAGATATCTAATATAACATACTAACACAGAGAAATAGAAGACCTAACTATAAGCATAAAACCTAAAAGTAGAATGAATTAATTTGTATAAATGATTGAATATTGAATTATCATATTCCAAAACACTTTTCTGCCTAATACTGTATGCCATTTGTTAAAAAAGAATTACTAACTAATGTGATATAATTAATTACAAGAAAGTTTGCTCTTCATAGTCTTTAATATGTGATACATCAAATTGTTTCACCCACATGTAATATACCTATGTACATGTACTGTGACAAGTTTTCATATATACTATAGGAATTTCTTAAACATCATCCAAATTCTACTGTATAGTAGAACCTCTTTATTTGGTACCATGGAATAGCAGAATTAATTGTATCAATATTCTTTAGAATTTCTGTTTTTCGAGAGTCATATTCAGAAAGAGAATGATAGCATATACAGGTTCTTAATGAGCACACAGCTGTGAGCTATCTACCTAGCTTTGAGATAATAGCTAGAGCAGAAAGTTGATTATGGGAAGAATGGTAACAAGTAGTTGTATCCATAATTTTATTTTGAAGAACCTTGTTTTGAGTTATTAGGCAGAGTAGTTTTCTAGTTTGTGCTTCTGTATGAACATAAAAATCTATTGAGGCACAATGGGACTATTAATAGTATTAAGTTAAGGCTTACCAAACCAGCTTGCATAAAAGATAAGGATATATACTGCTTACAAGGTCAAATATGCTTCAAATATACGAGAAATTATTAAAATTTGGGTTATCTTCTGAAAAATCACTAAATTGGGCATAATAATAGTAAACACCAAGGATTTTGTGGTACCAAATAAATAAGAAAATCCGTGTAACGTGAACTGTATTCTGCAGATAACAAATGTCCAAGAATGGTGACTATGATGAGGAAAATAGTTAAGTTAAAATGTCGTACTATATATAAGTCGTTGAAAGTACCTTCTAGGAGTAAGTGTCATACCATTCGACCCAGTACTTTCCACACTGAGAATCTTTTTCTAAGGAAATACTACACTTGATCTTAGCCAAAAGGCTGAGAAGCGATTTTTTTCTAGGGAAATAATTAGATATGTGCACCAAGATTTGTATGTAATGATTTCCATAAAAGTTAATTAGGCTAAAGATATTTTTAGCAACCTAAGTATTAAACAAAAGAGGAATTATTAGGGCAATCACAATTCATCCATAAAATGAAACATCATGCAAACACGACAAATGATGTTATATAATAATATTGAATGACAGGGTACATTTTTCATAGTATATTGTTAAATGGTAAAATTTATATATCTAGAATTATTTAGCTGCATTTTGAACTTACATAAATAATACATACCAGATATTTATATTTTTAATTTATATATGAATTTTACATATATAGTGAAAATACATGTACCTGAAATGAACAACTGTATCTAGATAGTGATTTCTTGTGTCTTTTATTATTTTATTTACATTTTTCTTCTTTTCTGAATAGTTCAAATTTTCTATGTGGCTATGCATCATTTTTATAATGTTAATATCAGTTGAATGATCTACTGAAGGACTTTTTTATAGACACTAACAGAACTAAGAAAGGTATTTAGCGAAGTACATTGATGCAATTTGATGGAGATTCTAAAAGATCCCAGAATTATAAATTAGAGATATGGTCAATGCTGCAGTGAATACCTTATTCTGACTCTGGGAATCATAGGGTCAACTTTAAGTATTATAGGCCACAATTGTTATAGGCCACAATTTATCTAAGATTCACCCAAACTGGGTCTTCAAGCAGTTTAAGACACTATACACTAAATCAAGCAAGCGCTTCTTGGACAAGCTTATTATATGAGATAATCTTGATGATTGCTAATGCCTTAAAATCTATAACTAGAGAATCTGGTCCTCCCTCCATGTCCTGAACAGCTGAAGAGAAAAGCTAACATAAAAGAGGTCAGCGAGTGGGTATGGGAATCCAAGCAGCAGATGGGTCTAGTGGTCTTCAGCAGGTGCTTATTTACATATTTTTGCCATAACCTTCCTCTCCCTTCCCCCAGCATGGCAATGTGATCTGGCTTGAATGCTCATTTAGACCAGAACCTTCTGGTATAGTGAAAAATGTACTGAAATATAAAGTCTTAGGTTTGGTTTATTGTTCTGGCCTTATGCTAACTACATGCACAGTCCTTAAACATGTCCCTTAAACTTTGTGAATGCCCGTACCCTCAACCAGACATCCTGGTCATACTAGTCATACAGAGATAAAAGGCAACTAAATGAAAAATTGTGCTTGGGAGGATTTGGATTTCACATTAAGTCACTGATAATTTAACAGCCCAAATTTTGGGAAGAAGCAGAATGGTGTAGCAGGCAAAGCCACAAAGATTAGGGGTCGGAAGACTCTGGTCCTCTTCCAGTTACTAATCACACATAGTAGAAGCTTCAATACATGTACTTTCTTCCATCCTCAATTTACCTGTGTGCCAAATGCGGGCAGAAGGAAGGAGAAAGGGACAGCAGGAGTTAAGCTATACTATCTTTAAGGTCTTATTCAACTACAAAATGCTTTGATCCTATTCTATAATATGAGTAAGTTGGGGTTTTTTTTGAGAAAAGTAAATTTATATTGAAATTTTAAATGATGTCATGTGCTTAATATATAATAGAACATCACCGAAACAAAATAATATATAATGGGACATACTATTGAATGCATATTTTGCCAACACACTTTATGATTAGAAAATAATTGATATATCCCTTAGACGAATGTTATTTTTTACTTTTCACACTAGCTAAATATAAGAGTTCTTTCTTGCAAATAAAATTTTCCTATATCATTAGTAGCATAAATTTTTGTCATTGTGATCTTTTTAGACAGCAGAAATGTTATCTAATTTAGTCTTTAGAGTACTAATAGATCTTTTGAAACAGTAGACTAAATAGATATTAAAATTTTAAAAAAACTATTCAGACTAGTTTAAAACCTGTTTTGTGGAATGTGGCCAGTGTATTTTTTAATATTTGTGATTTATTTTATACCTTCTAAATATGATCACCTTATAACATGTGTGTCAAAAAATCAAATTAATTATGGAAAAATTCTCCTTAGCAAAATAATAGAATCACCAACCTAATTATTTTTAGTCTAGAATGCAGAAAAATGAGCAGGTTCAAATACAACACAGGTGAATCATTTTGAAAATGAATTATGCCATCTTAAAGGATATCTTTTGTATTGAATTTTTATTTTTGAGAGAAGATGACAATAAATCAAATTCAAAGGTGACAAACCCTTTGCCACAGATTTTTTTTTGTTGTTGTGATAGAAATGCATTTCCATCCCTGAAAGAAAATAGTGATGAGATTCTGAAATCTGAACAAGTTATCAAGTTTTCAAGCAAGTATAATGCAATACAATAAAAATACTTACAGGAAAAGAAATGCTCAAAAATCTTATGAACAACACATTTCTTTTGCACTAGTTGCTTCAAATCCAAAGAAAATCAAGGGCCTTTCTGTTACTTAGCCTTAAATATTTTCTGAAGAACTGAGTGTCTAAACTTTTCAGAAACCCACTCTGCAGAGAGCAATTGAATTGTTTTTTAAATTTCTGAAATTGACACTGAGAGAGGCCAAATCTGTCAGAAGTGATAGCATTTTCAATGTTGATGTAAAAGTCAATCCTATTACTTCAGTAAATGATTTAATATGCTTGTGCATAAGTGCAATGAAAGAGAAATAATTTAATTATTACATAAATATAAAGTGTTTGCCATTAGCTCCCTTAAAAGACTAGGACAAAATTGATGCATAAATAATTCCATCAAAGGTTGCAAATCAATTTCCCATGGTCACCCATCACTCAGTTAAGAGGACCAAAAGACCACATTTGACCACCTCTCACTCCTGTGGGCATTTCATGTTTTCTTGTTTTTCAAATTAATCCTGACAGATAGCCAGCTTTTAAAGCTTACTTCCTTCTGCAGCATAAGAAACAGGCCTAAGAACATACCACTGCCCCTACAGCTAGCTCATGTCTCTCACTTCCCTCACTATGCTCTAGGAAAACTAGCCAACTTTTACTTCTTTAAAAGTACAGTTGTCCCTCTGTATCCAGAAAGGATTGGTTCCAGGACCACACCCCCACCTCCCAATGGATATGAAAATCCAAACATGCTCAAGTCATAGTATTTGCATATAAACTACACACATCTTCCCATATACTTTAAATCATCTCTAGATTACTTATAATACCTAATACAATGTAAATGCTATGTAAATAATTTTATACTTTTTTTTAGTTTGTATTATTTTTTAATTCCTTCTGCCTCACCCTATTTGTATTATTTTTATTGTTATCTTGTTATTTTTTGTTGTTTTTTTCCCAAATATTTTTGATCCTCAATTGGTCGAATCAACAGATACAGGACCCACAGATATAGAGGGCTAACTATAATAGCTAATAAAAATGTGTATGGCATCATGAGATTGAAAAACAAGTTCACATTGATCATTTTATTTTCATATATCTTTTTAAAGTCTATATTGATATATCATAAACTATTTTGTTTCTAATGGATAGGTTGATGCGTATGTTGAAATTAAGTGAAATTGTTTCTATGATAGTAAGGATTAAGATGTGATTAAATATATCAGTGAAACTGCTACTTTTCATGCAAAGTCAAAAGCTGAAATTGAACTGCTAAATAAATATACCAATAAGAAAATTAAGATTAGAAAATATATGCATAAGCCCCAAAATTGAGTAGGGGTATTTCATGAAAGCAAACATTTGTGTAATCATTCTCAGGAATGAGAGAGAGAGAGAGAGAATGCAGTGAAACAATTTTCTTCCTTTAGAAATAGCTTGTATTTCATTTTTGTCCTAAGGAAACAGAAGTGTAACATGGAACACTTCACTCTGACAGACTTAACATCTTAAAAACAAAGGAAAAGTATGACAAGCATTTTAACAAAAGTAAAAAGGAACTCCATTTAATTTGGAGCTGTACAATGAATCATGTTGCACGAACTTAAAACTGGAGGAGAGAACAGATAAGTATTTGTCCGATATATGTACATAAATATCTTCTCAAAAGGTTTTAAAAATAATCCTCTCTTCTATAGATTACATCTTGTACATCAGCATGATCTTCTTAATAACAGATGGCAAACACCATCAGGGAAGTTTAGGAGCGAGACAAAAGAATACAGATAGAAGTGAAGTCAAATCCACTAAAGTTATAGGAAAATCTGCGGAAAAAAAAAAGAAACAGATGACTAAACTTTAAACTTTTTCTTTGCTGCTCAATCCAGCCATGTTACCTCTCAGGATGTGTAGAGTTGAGCCATTCTTACTCACCACACTAGAAACAATTGGGGAAACACTAATTCTATTTCAAGCTTGATTGGATGTGCACTGATAGGTAGTTTGATGAAGGTAGTCATACAATGACTCTTCATAAGAAAATATTTGACAAGCTGTCAAAACTCTTGGAGAAAGAAATGGTGGAAGGAGTTGCTCTAAGGAATAGACGTCAATTCAGTTACCTTATTTCTATATCATATTTTGATGCTAAATGATCTCTGTGGACCTAATGCTAGAAATTAGGTTAAAGTAAAGTGAGTCAGATTGATTTTGAAGCATTTAGTTAATGTTATCAGAACAGTGGTGACACTTTTGCCAAAATTTTAACATAAGGTAAGCTTTTTTAAAAACCAAGATTTAAAACAAAATTTTGACACATACAAATTCAAGTTTGTGACTTGACCAAAGAATTCAATACAAACACTGTAGTTCAGAGGCTTATATTTCAAAAGTCAAAAATTAGAATCTGAAGAGAAAAGCTGTCAAGAAATAGGGAAAGAAGGATAATTCTCTGAAAGCAGACAAAAACCTGTAATCTGTCATCTGGGTAATGAGAGTAAGCATCAGCTGTAGAGTAGATATATTGAGTAGAACATGATTTTTTAAAAACCCAACTCTATCATCCACTAAAAATTTTTAATGATGACATTTCCTAAGGCATCTCTCATTCAACTACCTTAGTTTTGGCATTCTCAGTCCTCTGTGTCCTGGACCTTGACCTTATGTGCCTCTTCAGTCCTATCTCTCTGTTTCCTACACTCCAGCCGCACTAGACTACTCATTTGATCTCTAGATTTACTGCCTAGGAGGCTTTGCTGTGACCCTCTTTGTCTGAGTTCCTCTCTCTTTACCCGCCAAAACTTTACCTAACTTATAAGTTTCAGTTCAATTACTGAAATCTCATCTCTTCCAAGAAAATTTATCTAATTACTAGTGAAAATTATGTTCTCTCATGTACATATAGATCTTGGTTTGAATCTATAATTGACTCATCACATTCTGCCATAAATTGTAGTTGATTATATACACCTGTGTCTTCCCTATATATAGTCCTAGAATGCAGACAATATATTAGTCTTTTTGTATCCCATTTATATCCGAAAGGCTTGTGGAATTTAACTAAATGAATTAATAAACAGATTAAGAAATCATGGATAATGTCATATTTAAATATCCTTTATCAAAAAAAAACCAGAAACCTCACAAGGTCTTTGCAGAACTTGTTATATCCCATTTTATATAAATAGGAAAAATATTCTCTGGAATCTTCTGCCGCAAGTCTAGTTTGCCATTGGAGCGAACATTCAAGTATTATTCCAGGGAAGTAATATATCTCTAAAAGATTATTCTTAACCTGACTCTGAATATTAATCTTCTGGTGCTTGACTATAGTATCCTGTATTCATTCCCAATAGCACCACACATTTCCATCCTATTTGCAATTAAAGCAGTCTCTGGGCAAAACATCACACTGTACTCTGAATGCTGAAAATTAACATTGGAAGCATGAGAAATTGACAATATTATATGCTTATATATACATGGAGTTTCAGATGCTATGCTAAATTGAGAAATATTTTTTTACTGCTCAGTAATAACATTCCTGATTTTCCCATGTAGTTAAAAGGAAAAGTATCTTTGTTTTTACTGATTTACAAGAAAAGTATTATGTTGCAGTTACAGTCCAACATGAACTCAGGTCTCACCAGAGGGTCTCAGCAGTTAACATCTTCTAATCAAGCCTTGTAATGTTAATATTTTATGAAGAGACTGGCTTAAACAATCAATATAGGAAATATCTCTGCTAGAAAATTGTGTCTGCACCCTGTGCTGGCAATTCCTCAGTAGTCAGCTATTTATTTGTAGATTCTAATACCTGTAGGCATTCAGGCGAGAGTTACTCAGGACTGAATCTTATCTGTGAGAGACAGCAATAAAGGAATCTGGGTGTGAGGGAACAAACAGCCTCAGCTTCGGGATTATTCCTTTGTTTTCTTCACTACTCTGACTCTGTGTCTCTGTTATCATGTTTCTTTGCAAGGGCTCCTTCAATTAATGAGAACCTCTGATTCATCAATGCTTTAACCAACCCACCTCCCACTGCTGCTTCAATTTCTTCACATCACCTAGTTGCTCATTATTTACGTGATCCTTAGACCTCATGCTCTGCTTTGTCTCTTTTATTTGCTTACCTGGCACTGGATACTCCTCTTGTCTGAATAGACCATGGTTGTCTGTGTTCTACTTTCCTCATTACAGCTCTTCAGGGGGCTTCTATACCCACTGCCTGAAGAGGCAATCACAAATAATAGTTTTCACCTTCTCAACTTTTCTCATATAGCAATTGTCATCCAGTTTCTTAATAGCATTGAATTTAAAATTTTTATTTTGAAAAAATGGGTAAGGGAGAAGAGTGGTGTATTAGTATTCCAGCTCTGTGTGATAAATTACCACAAACTGGAGGACCTCAAAAAGGAAATGTAATCTCTCAGTTCTAGGGGCTGGAAGTCCAAAACCAAAGTATTGACAGATCTGGTTCCTGCAAGAGGAAGAGAACCTGTTCCATGCTTCTCTTCTAGATGCTTTTCTTCTTCTTCCCAACAGCCACTTGATCTGAGGACCGAAACTCTTAGCCCAAACTCTTGATCTTAGGACCAATCTTATTAAGAAATAGGAAATATATTAATATAAACCTTCTTGGCCAATAATCTTGGTTAAGTTTCAAGTCACCTTTGCAGCAAGTTTCTGGCTGATCCCTAAGCCCTAGACATGTCATTTGTGCCTGAGTCAGTAAAGTTTCTAAAAGGGCACTATGGAGAATCAGTACTTCTATGCATTACTAGTGGAAGTCTGAATTGCCATGGCATCTGTGAAGAACAATCTGATAACATTTACTAGAAATCAAAATATGTAATTCTTTATGCAGGAATTCATCTCAATAATCTGTCCTAAAAGCATTAAAGAGCCAGTAGATAAGGATATTGGTGCAAGGATATTTATTGCAGCATTGCTAATGGTGGGGAAAAAAGAACATGGTGAATACCACCATAAATAGATGAATAATTGAAATAAACAAAATTTATTAATAATTTAGCATGCGCTAAGCTGCTATTTAATCCATTTAAGATGATCAGAACTCATTGCTTTCTGTCTGTAGAGGGTTCTTCTGTTAAAATAATCAAGTGTTCTTTCTCAGTTTTCCTTTAGTAAAAATGTAGAATGCACATATTTTATCATTACTTTTGAGTATCTTGACTACATTCATAAAAACTATTCTTTTTATTCTCTACAAATATATTTATTATAGAAGAAATATTGCTTATTATAGAAAATCCAGAAAATGACATGACTAAAATCTTGCCCTGTGATGAATACTTTACACACTTTGATGTATATCCTTCAAATATTTTTTCTTGTGAAAAATATTTCTCACCAGAATGATATCATATTGTACAAATTGTGCTGCTGCATAGCAAATTAGTTTCCTGTTACTGCTGTTACAAATTATCACAAACTTAGTGGCTTAATACCAAAAAATGTATAATTTTACACTTTTGGAAGTCAGAAGTCCCAAGTGAGTTACTGGGCTGAAATTAAGTTGTTGGAAGAACCATGTTCCCTCTGGAAACTCTAGGAAGAAATCTGTATCCTTGCCTTTTCCATCTTCTAGAGGTAACCTGGTTTCCTTGGCTCAAGGCCTCTTTCTGTATCTGCCAAATAAGTTGATTTTAGCTGTGCTTCTCACAAAAAAATAAATGGTAACTATGTGAGATGATGGATATGTTAATTTCCTTCACTATAATCATCATTTTGCTGTCTGCACGTATCTCATAACAACATGTTGTACATTTTAAATATGCACATTTTCTTCCAGAATTCTTATGGTTTCATGCCTTATATTTAAGTCTTTTATCCATCTTGAATTAATTTTTGTGAGTGGTGAGAGATATGGATCCCGTTTCATTCTTCTGCATGTGGCTATCCAATTTTCTTAGCACCATTTATTGAATAGGGCTTCTTTTCCCCAGTGTATATTGTTGTCTGCTTTGTCAAAGATCAGTTAGCTGCATGTGGATAGCTTTATATCTGGGTTCTCTGTTCTGCTCCATTGGTCTATGTCTCTATTTTTGTGCCAATACCATGCTGTTTTCATTACTATAGCCTTGTAGTATAGTTTGAAGTCTGGTAATGTGATGCCTCCAGATTTGTTCTTTTTGCTTAAGATTGCTTTGGCTATTTGGGCTCTTTTCTGATTCCAAACAAAGCGTAGAATTATTTTTTCTAGATCTGTGAAATATGATGTTGGTATTTTGATGAGGATTACATTGAATCTGTAAATCACTTTGGGTAGTATGGACATTTTAACAATGTTGATTCTACTGATCCATGAGCACGATATGTTTTTCCATTTGTTTGTGTCATCTGTGATTTTTTTCCTCAGTGTTTCATAGTTCTCTTTGTGGAGATCTTTCACCTCCTTGGTTAAGTATACTCTTAAGTATTTTATTTTCTTTGTAGCTATTGTGAAAGGTATTGAGTCTTTGATTTGACTCTCAGCTTGACTATTTTTGGTATATAGGAATGCTACTTATTTGTGTACATTGATTTTTGTGGACTGAAACTTTGCTGAATATATTTATCACTTCCAGGAGTCTCTTGGTGGAGTCTTTGGGTTTTACCAATAAAATTTAAACACACACATACACACACACACACACACACACACAAAAGAACCTGGCAGAGTAACATCTTCAAATCTCTCTCTGACTCTGACTCCTTCTTTTTTTGTCATGTCTCCTTCTGTAGTTCTGATACTCCTCCCTCCCTCTAGTAATGACCCTGTAACTACTTTGGGCCCACCAAATAATCCGCCATAATCTTCACATCTCAGGACTCTCAAGTTAGTCACATCTTAAAACTCCCTTTTGCCATGTACAGTAATATATTCACAGGTTTCTGGGATTAGGATGTAGACATCCTTGAAGGGCCATTATTTAGTCTACCATATACAAGGTTCTCCAGAAGCAAATGCTGAGATGGAATTTGGAATGCAAGATGTTTTCCTGTGAAAGGGAAGGGGAAAACAGGTTTGGGTAGAGAAAGAAGTCAAACTTTGTCAGGATTGACAAAGCCTAAGCCAACACAACAGGGAGCTCTACAGCAATCATTACATTTCAGAGTGTCTTATATCAGCCCCAAATGGCTGAGCACTTAAACCCCAACCTGGATCAATCACCGAGTGACCCAGGAAGTGAGGTCAGGCAAAGAAGCACTCTGTAGCTGAGGCAGACTGTAAGAAAACCCACAGCTGGCAGCTGTCTGCAAGCCACACTCCCTGTGGCTGAGCAGCAAGTCTATCCTTGAAGGAGGAATCTGTGTGCACATACCCATGTCACCACATAATGTGTTTAAAACATATCTATAGATTACACTTTTATAACTTGATTTCATCATTTAATATAAACATTTTCAAAAAAGCTGCATATTTCTTAATGTCTAACTAAAACCAAGGTACCTGTAACAGATACCTTGAGGTTGAACATTTGGGTTATTTCCATTTTTTCACTCTTATGAACAATGTAGCCATGATCTATGAACTTGTAGATTTTTAATATTATTCACCCTAGATTTGCTTTTCCTACCTACCCAGAGTGCTAATCATAGTTATTTCCATCCCCTGTAACATTCACATTATTTCGGAATAGGAAATGGTAAATCATTCAAATCTAAAATTCTACAATTTGTCTTTAAGAAGTTGTAGTTTAGGAAAGGATATTGTAATTTGTCTGGCATGAAAACATAGCATTTTCTTTATGCATATACTTTTACCCTAATGAATATTTAGAAATAGGAAATCTTTTCAAAATTTGTAAAAGCTACACATTAATTTTAAAAGTAAAAATCAAGAGCAGATGTGAAGTTCTCCATTTAAGGACAACCCGTCTCCTCATCTCAGGTGCACTGGAGTCTTCTTACCTCTCACCATTCCCATCTTGTCTATCCCATTTTCATGGCCTTTAACTTTATTCCCATTGATATACATAGATCCCCTCTCCCAGTTCTTGAGCTTTAAGCCTAGACCTGAGATAATACCTTTAATCAACAACAACTAGGGAGACTTCTACATTCCCCTTACATGAAACCAATCCTGGGTGCACATTTATATCAACCAAGAAAAGACAAGAATTGTGCAAACACAAGAGAAAGAACATTTAGGAGACTAATAAACCCTGTTCCTTTCTGGACCTAAATATTAGTCATCTTAGTCGTCTAATCTGCTTATCTTCCTGGCAAAGGTCTTTATACACATGCATTAAGAGAATTAGGCCACATTTGGGAACACACTTCATACCAAGCAGTGGAAAAATTTGATAGTATTTTCAAGTATGAATCTCTTTTTACATAGATATATTAATAATTTTCCAACACTTAGAAGTAAAATTGCATTCAGAGGAATAAGTTTATACATTCTTAAATACATAAGAATGTATGTAATTCCTCAGTATAATTCCTCAGTATAAAATGTTTCTTTTATGCCTGTTTCTTCTACTTTTAAAGGAGTGCCAACTTTCAAAATTTAATTGGCTACTAAGCTGTCATGTTACAAGTTAGTCATACATCGTTTTTAAATATCATATAAAGAAATATTCAGGGCAAATAGTTATAATATTAAATGCCCAGTGAAAATGTGTTAAAATAATTTTTAGATTATATGGAAGAAAATCTTATATACCTAAAGTGCCCTCCTTCATTTAGAAAATCGAAATGAAATATTTCTGAAGACACAAAGTTATAAAATAAAAATTATTCATTATATAACTAGAAATATTTTATTCCTAAGTGAGTGCATTTTTTGCTAAAATTTATAGGCAAAATGGTATTTGCATATCTGAATATGTGTACAGAATATTTTTTATCTTCCAAAATAAGGAATGTTACATCTGAATATAGAGCAGTCACGATGACAAATTATTGATGAAAAGAAAACAATAAGCTATTGTTCATTCTTATGGAAGGGTGTTGGGTGGAGATGAAATTAATTGAATTAAGTATGTTCTGACAGTTGGATGATAGTGCCGAGCTAATTAGTGTAACACTAAAAGAAAGGAAAGGATAATTGGGCACCAAACCAATATATTTCATTTTAAACATATTATTTTGCTGTCTTTTAAAGTATGTGACGGAAATAACAATCTCCAAACAAATTTCTCACCTACATACTCCATAAACTAAGACAATAATAGTGAAGAAGGTTAAAAAGTATCAAAAACATGAGTGAGATTGTGGATCATTGAGCACTTCTATTCAAGTAAGGCCAATTTTTTTTATAACAAAGACAGTATTATCTTGAAACATAATAATTTTAGAATTATTGTTATTATTGTTATAACCTGCTGAAGTCCTCTGTCAAAGCAACTGCTGATAACAGACATTGCTCAATGTAAGGCCAAGGTATAGCCCGAGCATGGCTAAGGTGAAAGATGATCATTCTCTTCAGGTCTTGGCACTAAAGCAGGTATTTATGGCAGCAGGAGTATAAGCCCTCATGCTCATGCACTGTGTACTCCAACTCTCCATTTTTAGTTGTTGGGACAGATAATAAATGTGTTGGATAAAAACTACAGAGGGCTGGGCTTAACGAGGAAGAGTGTAGAAAGCACAGGTCTACATTGATAGAGAATTCTAGTGGTAAAGGTTGCTTAGGTTCATCATTTTACAATTCCCAATTCCTATAGAACCAGGAACCAGTCCTGGTGAGTTTCTAACAATGCTGGGCCTTTACCTGAGGCTGGCTCACTCCCATACTTGTATCCAATGAGGCAGAAATTTGCTTGTTTCATTCCTGTTAATGGCAAAATATCTGTACCTTCTTTCCTTGTTCTACCTTCCCTCTCCTTCCCTCCCCTCCCTTTTCCTTTTTCTCCACTCCCTTTGCTTCTCTTTCTTTCCCATCTTTTCCCTTCACCTCCCTCTGGCTTTATTCTTGATTGGATTTAGCGCTTCCTGTTCCTACATGTGTTACCCTGAAAATCATAGAAGATTTGGCCTTCTAGTTTGATACTTGTCTCCTACCTTCTGATTCCCTTTACGGGTGGAGTCAAAAAAAGAAAAAAAGTTTGCAGGCAGGAGAAAGGTATTAAACAAGTGTGACGAGGCAATAAACGTGGGGAAAGTGTGAGGTCAAAAGGGTGACAGATTGGAAATAAAATATGGTGCATGTAATGGTTAGTATTTGTCCTTTCAAGACCGTTACTAAGAAAAGTACAAGGATGTTAGTGACCATTTAAGTGAAGTGCCAGCTGTGTGTTGTAGAAGGGAATCAGGCAGCTTAGAAAGACCTTACCTTGGGATGCCCTTGTCCAGACCCACCCACATGCTTGAACAACTCCTATGCATTCCTCAACTCCCTCTAGTTGCCTCTCTCATATTACCCACTTATTTCTTTGATAACAGTTGCTGCCATCTTTGATTAATATATTTAATTTACTTGTGACATGTTCATTGTCTCTTTTTTTGAATAGAAAGTATGCTACAGGATGTTTGCAGTGTTTGCTTTATACCTGAACTTCTTTCCCATCACAATGATGGCACCTTCTATATACAATTGTATTGTATTCTACTTTAATAAACTCATTGGTTTCTTTTCACTTCTAATAAAATATGAACCCCTTAAATGTTGGGTCATGAATTACTCCTCTTTAGAAATGCAGATCATTTAGTATATAGTTTTCTGAATGGACAGACATTTTTCACAGGGTAGTATTAGTCTCCCCAAACCATTTTGATCAAAAGAGAAATTTATACCTCACAAGTTATCAAATATGGAAAATATACTTCTTTATAATTCAGATAGTAGAGAAGTTTTTATTATTTGCTTATGGAAGTTTATCATAATTTAAATGCATATTTTCTATTTACCTATAAATTCCATAATCTATTTTAACTATTTCCTTGGCTAAAAAATTAGATTTTCAATATAGGCAAATGGAAGGTATGCAAGATTTTTGAAGCATTCTTTTTAATAAGTGGTGTTTGGCTTCATATCTCCTTCCTTTTTTTTTTTTCAAACTTATCAGATAACTTTGGTGCCTGATAATTATGACTTTCTCTATGATACTTAATGAAAATTCTAGGAATATCAGATACTTGTCATAACAAACATTAAAGGAAAAGTCATTTTCCACCTTTTTGGAAATTTTTAACCTAACAAGATTGTCCTATATGTTGTAAAATTTGAAAGAGCTATTTAGGCTACATAACATTAGACATTTACCCTTTTTTTTAACAATAGAAATACAGAACTCTGATTAAGAAAATTAATATTTTCTCCATTGTGGATATTAAATTTTTTTCTTTTGCCTGAACACTTATTTAGATGTAATTTACAATAAAAGGTATAACATATATGTGCATTAGATGTCTTAAAAGAAGAGTGATATTATTGGGCCACCAGCTATCCTTGATTGCCTAGGAATGGGGCTTTCCTAGGATACAGGACTTTCAGTGCTAAACCAAGGAAACCAGGATGGTTGTTTACCCTAGGCTGATACAGCAGCAGGTTTTTTTCTTTTTTAATTCAAACCCTACACTTGTTGGAAAAGTTTCTAGAATTTTATAAGAATGCATCTCTAAGGTAAAAGTTAAAGAGAGGAAAGTAACTCATTTTTGTTTGAAAGGTTGACATTTTTGTGTTTTATTTTCATCCCAAGATGATGATGATTATTTATTTATAATAGTTGTAAGGGTACGTGGCACTTACAAACACATAAAAGACAAAGCTCCTGTGAGGTTTCCCATCTAACTCAATATACAATACACCATGTAATAGCAAAGGAGGAGGTAGAAGGGGTTGGGAAAAAAATCAATACTGGAAGGCTTAGTGAAAGAAATGTGTTCTAAACTTTCAAGGAGAAATGTTAAAGAATAAGAGGAAGTTTATTCAAGTAAGACTAATCTGGTTTTAGACCTTTTGAGAATTATACATGCATAAATAATAGGAAAATTAATTTCTGAATCTTTTTTCTTGTTATACTGTATCCTCCTAGTTTTTTTAAATTTATCATTATGCAATGACCCTCTTTAACCTTAATACTGTAATGTTTTCTTCCTTAAACTCCAGATTCTTGTGGCTGTTATTTGTCAGGTACATCATTTTTCTTCCTGTTACTTTCAAATTTAACATGTTACTATGTTTTACATGTGCTTTTTGAAATAGTATATAGCTGGAAATTTGTAATCTAATTAAAAAACTCTGATTTTTTAAATGTTCACATTTATTCCACTTCCCCTTACTGTGACTCTTAGTATTTTATTTCTGCCACTGTACGTTCAGTTTTATCTTTTTAAAATCTTTTCTGTCTTCAACTTGGGCAGATCAAATGTATTTATTCCATTTATCTTCTAAATTATTGGAAGTTATACATTATTTTATGTTATTTTAAATTTCTAATATGTATAACCTAACCTGACAAAGTCTAATATTAATCAATATCTTTATACTCCTATTCCATAGAAATAAAATAACTTAAAATCACTTTCCATGTAATTCATATCTAATATTTTAGTGATGTTTTATTTTTGAACCACACATGCTTAGCCATTATTTTTATAGTAATTTAATTTATGTTTACCACATATTTAACAACATTCATTCTTACCATCCATTTATGAATCCTGGTCCTGCCTTCTGAGTATAAGATTTTTCTTCCTACAGTAAATCCTTGAGTGGTAATTTAAATAATGGGGGTTCTCTAAGTGATTTAAAAATCCAACAAGTAAAAAGCCCTCTCTATCTGAACATATCTTCCTATACCCCCTTACTCTTAAAGAATTATTTAATAGGGTATAGAACTCTAGAGCATATTTTCTCTAAGCATTTAGAGGATATTATTTATTCTTTATCTTCTGAACATTTTTGTTGCTTTTGAGAGATCTGCTACAGTCCAAATATTACTGCTATAATCAATCATGGCTATAATCACCAATAAGTTAGGGTATACTTTAAAATAACTAAAAGAGTAATTGGAATGTATCTCCAGAGTAGTTTTACATTTACATTTTCCAGATGTGTCAGGAGTACCACTGCTCTGGGAACAATTTTTTTAAACATCTATATTGAGATATAGTTCATATACTATAAAATTTACTGATTTAAAGTGTATAATTCAACGGCTTTAGGAAATCCACAGAGTTCTGCAACCATCACCACAATCTAAGTTTAAAACATTTTCTTACCCCCAAAAGAAACACTGTACCCATTAGAAGTCAGTCCTCACTCATCCCTTCCCCCAAGCAACCAGTAATCTACTTTCTGTCTCTATGGATTTGCCTATTCTGGACATTTTACATAAATGGGAGCATACAATATGTGTTCTTTTTTGACTGGCTTCATTCACTTAGCATAATGTGTTAAAGGTTCATTTATATTGTAGCATCTATCAGTATTCATTTTTATTGCCAAAAATATTCCATTTTATAGATGCATCACATTTTGTTTATTCTTTCATCAGTTGATGGACATTTGGGTTGTTTCTACTTTTGGAATATTCTGAATAATGCTACTATGAACATTCATGGACAAGTTTTTGTGTGCATGTATGTTTTTATTTTTCCTTGCATATATACCCAGAAGTGGAAGTATTGCATCACATGGTAAGTCTATGTTTAGCATTTTGTGGACATGAGTGTTTTCCACAGTGTTTGCAGCGTTTTACACTTCCACCAGCAGTGTCCAAAGGTTTCAATTTCTCCAGATACTCATCAACTCTTGTTATGATGTTTTCTTGATTATAGCTATTCCAGTGGGTGTGAAGTTGTATCTCATTATGATTTTGATTTGTATTTCCTTAATAGATAATGATGTCAAGACTTTTTAATGTGCATATTAGACTTTTCTATATTATTTCTGGAAATATGTCTATTCAGATCTTTTGCTCATTTTTAAATTGTGTTGTCTTTTCATGATTGAGTTGTAAGAGTTTATATTAGAGTAAGAGTATATTTTCTGGATATTAGTCCCTTATCAGATAAATGATTTTCAAATATATTTTTCCCATCCAGTAGGTTTTCCTCTCACTGTCTTGATGGTATCATTTGCAGCAATTTTTTAAAAATTTTGATGTAGGCCAGTTGATCTATTTTTTCTTTTGTCCCTTGTGTGTTTGGTGTCAAATCTAAGTCAAATCTAATACGCCATTACTTAGTCCAAGTTCATGAAGATTTACTCTTGTGTCTTCTTCTAGTAGTTTTATAGTTTCAGCTCTTACATTAAGTCTATGATTCACTTTCAGTTCATTTTTGTGTATGGTTTAAGGAGGGGGTTTGACTGCATTCTTTTGCCTGTGGATATTCAGTTTTTCTAAGACTATTTGATGAAATGACAATTTTTGCCTCTCGAATTGTCTTGGCACCTGTGACTGTTAATTTTATGTGTCAATTTGGCTGGGCCACAGTGCCCTGATATTTTATCAAATATTGTGCTGGATGTTTCTGTAAAGGCATTTTTTGGATGAAATTAACATGTCAATTGCTGGACTTTAAGTAAAGCTAATTATCCCCCATAATGTGGGTGAGCCTCATCCAATCAATTGAAGGCCTTGAACAAAGACTGATCTCCTCTGAACAAGAAGGAATTTTGACAGCAGACTACCTTTGGACTTCTGTTGCGACTCTTACCTGATTCTACAGCCTGCTGGCCTACCCTATAGATTTTGGACTTTCCAAGTTTACGTAATTACATGAGCCAATTTCTTAAAATAAATTTATTTCTCTCTGTCTGTCTCTCTCTTTCTATACACACACACACACACACACACACACACACACACACACACACACAGAGAGAGATACAGGCACACATACACATACATATATGTATCCTATTTGGTCTGTTTCTCTGGAGAACCTTGCATAGTACAGTATACCATTGTTGAAAATCAATTGATCTTAATTGTAAGGGCTTATTTATGAACTTTTGATTTCATTCCATCTTATCTATATATCTATCCTTATGACCCCAGTACCAATTTTAATACTTATGTTCTTATTCCAGGATTTACGTTCATAAGAATCACATATATAAACAATTAGGTTAGGCTCAGACTTCAAACCCATGCATAGCATACCCTTGGTTTTGAACTTTCATAAGATATTTCTGTTTCTACCCAGAGAACTGAGTAGAGATATGATAACTTGATCCATATTAGCTCACTGGAAGCATTTTGGTACACCTTTATCACCAAAGGTGGAAAACCACAGGGCACTAGATTTGTGAAGCAGCCTTAGTTGCAACTTCATGTCTTAATTTTCCCAAAAGTCTTACCTTTTGTCTCTGCATGGGCATTAAGACTCAATTCCTTGGGTGTTGTAGCCTATTTTTTTTTAGTTACAATTTATTCATAACTTCTAAGGAGTAGAGATTTTGGTCACAGTCTTTGCTAGAAGTAGAATTTAAATACAGTAGTTTTTGTTTAAAAACTTTAAAGAATTCAAACACAATGTGAAAAGTTCAAACATGGAATATATTCTATTATGGAAACAAGAACTTCAGTACTCAATATTCTATTAATAAAAATACTCTAAATTTCTTTGTTATTGACATATAATAGATGTACATATTTTCTAGGTATATGTGATAATTTGATACATTCATATAGTGTGTAAAGATGAAATCAGGGTAACTGGGATATCCATCACCATAAATATTTATCTCTTCTTTATGCTGGAACATTCAAATTATTATCCTCTAGCCATTTTGAAACGTACACTAGATTAATGTTAACTATAGTCACCCTATTTGTAACCATTAATCAGCCCCTGTTCATACCTCTTCCCTTGTACCCCTCCTGGTTCCCAGTAACCAACAGTCTATTCTCTATAATCATGAAATCCACTTTTTTAGTTCTCACATATGAATGAGAACATGCAATATTTGTCTTTCTGTGCCTGGCTTATTTCACTTAACATAATGACCTCCAGTTCCACCCATTTGCTGCACATGATAGAATCTGGTTATTTTTTATGACTGAATAATATTCCATTGTGTATATATACCACATTTTCTTTACTCATTCATCTATTAATAGACATATATGTTGACTCTGTATTTTGGCTGTCGTGAATAGTGCTGCAATAAACACAGAGGTGTGGGTAAAACTTCGATATACCAACTTTTTTTCCTTGGTATATATACCTAGCACTGGAATTACTGAATCCTATGGTAGTTCTATTTTTAATTTTTTGAGGAAACTCCACACTGTTTTCCATAATGGCTGTGCTAGTCTACATTCCCACCAAGAGGATATGCATCTTTCTTCCAAAAGTGTTTTATAGTTTTCCTTATAGAGATCTTTCACTTCTTTAGTTAAATTTGTACCTAAGCATTTTTTTTTTTGTGGCTATAGTAAATGAGATTGCTTTTTTGATTTGTTGTTGTTGTTGTTGCTAGTTCATTGTTTGTGTATAGAAATGCCACACTTGATTTCTCTATGTTGATTTTGTATCCTGCAACTTTACTGAATTTATCAGTTCTAACAATTTCTTGTTGGAGTCTTTGGGTTTTTCCAAATATAAGATTGTATCATCTGTGAAAGAGGCTAATTTGATTTCTTCCTTTCCAATTGGATGCCCTTTATTTCTTTCTCCTTCCTAATTGTTTTGGCCATGACCTCCAGTATTATGTTGACTAAAAGTGGTGAAACTGCATTCTTGTCTTGTTCCAGATCCTAGAGAATATCCTTTTAATTTTTCCCCATTCAGTATGATGCTTACTGAGGGTTTGTCATATGTGTCCTTTATTATTTTGAAGTACATTCCTTCCATACCCAGTAGATTGAGGATTTTTATCATAAGCGGTATTGAATTTTATCAAATGCTTTTTCACCATATATTGAAATGAACTTATGGTTTCTGTTCTTCGTTCTGTTAATGTGATGTAGCACGTTTATTGATTTGCATATGTTGAATCATCCCTGAATCCCCAGGATGAATCCTACTTGAGCATGGTAAATGATCTTTTTAATATGTTGTTGAATTTAGTTTGCTAGTACTTTGATGAGGATTTTTGCATTTATATTCATCAATGATATTGGCCTATAGTTTTCTTTTATTGTTGTGTCCTTTTTGGTTTGGGTATCAAAGCATGCAATGGTGACCTCATAGAATGAGTTTGCAAGTATTCTCTCCTATTCAATTTTTTAGTTATTTATTCCAGTCTTCTCTGTCTGGTTTGTTTTGGTTTTTACTGAATGTGTTTGCTTAGACATTTTTCATATTTACCTCTTGAATATTTTTTCCCTGCTAGGTCACTGCCTCCTTTTTAACACTAGATGGTACCCTAAGCCCAGGTTCACCTCAGCTCTAGTAAACTACTGGAACACTTCCCAACCTAAATGGGGAGGGTCCCAAAGGTGATATCCCAGTAGCATGGGGAGGTTGGCTATGGTTTCATGCCTGGGGTACATGTGGAATATACCTCCTACAGCATGGTGCTGCCGAACAGCCACTCTGATTAGGCATCTCCTTTGGCTGAGTTACAGGCCAGAGTTTCCATTGGTGGGAATGGTAGTCCTGCCTTCCCCCTTCATCTCTGGTTGTCTTCAGGGATATTCCATCCTTTATGGGCTGGCAATATTTCCCATGGGCTAAGGCAGGGACAGGTATCCTGTCAGGGAACCCAAGACAGTGGAGAAGCTGGTTGTTTGCCTTGATCTCACTGTTCCCATTGTAGAAACCATGAGTTAGGAGAAAATTTTTCACATGCTTGGTGCCAGGCAGATGCAGGGGGGTGTCTAGGATATGGAAGCCTGATTCTTAGAGGTTTTCACTTCTCTGTGGTCCCAGGAACTGTATCATCCTCATATTTGAGTTCTAGGGTATTGCTGGTGATAATCTAGGCACTGGGTATTTGGTTTTGGTTTTCTGTAAGGGGAGCTTATAGTATACAGCTTCCTTCTACACCACCGTTTTGTAACTCCTAAATTTCTTATATATTGAATATATAAAACTATTGTCATGTTTAAATGAGACAATCTGAACAAGGATTTTAGTAATTAAAATAAGTTAGTAGCATGCAATTTCTAAATTCTCTCCCTTCCTCATTAAAGTGAAATGGTCAGGGGGATGCATGATTTGAATAATTAACTTTTAAGGTCTCAGAAGAAAAGTTCCAAAGAAAATTTTAACTATTTTATTGCCAAAATAATCAGCTATTAGAAACCCCCAAACTTCAATTATTAATGCGCAGAAATAACACAACAGACCACAATAATCTTGACAATATTTACCATTGATTCTTGAGGTGAACCATCCATCTTTCATTTTCTGAGGGACAATAAAATAAACCCATATTTCTAATATTTCAATCTTATAGCTCTGATTCGATTCACAGTGATAATAGCATTATTTTAAAAGTTTATATGTGAAATATATTTTTAAGCTAAATTTTAAACATTTAGAAGTTTTCTTGTCAAAATGTCATTTTGTTTCTGAGGAGTTTTTCCTATGTTGTATGCTGTTAAATACAGTTTGAGAAACAATAAATCAGTATTTTATCACCAAATCTTTCCAAATAAATAATTCAACAAAACATTTATTGCAAATCAGAGGTTTTCTTACAAAATATGTGAGTGATTTCACATTGCCCCAAAATGTCTTCTAAGCATTCAGCTTTGATTGTCTTTGCTTTACCTGATTACAGAGCTAGCAAATTGAGTATCCATAATAAATGTTCTATAGGGTTGATTTAGGAAGAAGACAGACAAAAATCAGGAAATACATGTGATTAGTATCTATGCATTTTATAAATATATGATTCAATCAGTTAGAACCATTGCTAAGCTGTACACCTCATAATTGTATGTATCACATTGTATAACCATAATTTTTCTTAGTGTCAACAGGAAGATTTTTCCAGTAGCAGAGGAATGTGGCTGCAGAAAGTAGAACTTTGTTTTATTTTATATAGCATGCTAACATTATTTAATATATTTCTGAACTTGCGTTTTGGGTGTAAATTTGTCTAATTTAAGTGACTTCCAAGTTATTAAAACAGATACTTAGTTTTGTATACTTCCATATGCTTGCTGTTGTAAAATGAAGTTTTAAATGAAAGCTTTCTCAACAAGATTAACAGCTAATATAATTGGCCTTAGCTGTGTGAATTTTTTAAATACAGAATTGTTTGGCCCAGTTGCATTTGCCAATTGATGTCAACCTCATTTTCTCATAATTTAATCTTTTAAATATTTTATATGTGATGTTTTTATAATTATGTTAATTAACTTCTGAAGAACCTTTTTCTGTAGAAATAATCTCATTTTCACATTTAGATGAAAGTGTAAGATTTTTATTTTTAGCATATCTGTTTCAGTAGCTCATTCACTTTTACATCCTCCATTATTTAAGAATTTCCTTTGAATTATTTGATGCCAAATAACAACAGTGCCATAAAATAAATAGAGGGGTTTTATTAAAGATAAATAAGATCCAATAATCTCTCAGTTACTGAAAAATATTTTAAAATGCCATTCTCACCAAAATGACAGGGGGAAAACCCCTCTGTTTTATTTACCTGTGTTTATCTCAGAACTTTTCTGTTAAGGTAAAGGGAAAAGATATGACTGCTTGCATTTTTCAGATTCGAGAGTGAAAATTCACAATGTAAAGTTAAATTTCTGGCTCAGCCCAATAGAGATTTTGAAAATGCTGGCTTAATTTCCTGGCCATTGAGAATTTGAAATTAGCCCTAAAATAGTTCTTAAATATTTTTAAATAAATTAGCAGAACTGCAAGAACAATGTCAAATACAATGTATAAGTTTTGTTACTTTTTATGTTGAAATTTTCTATAGAGACTCTCATTTGTATTACAGTTTACCTAACAGTTTTTCTGATAATGTATTAATATGTTAACAAAAACACTTTGAAGATCAGTCTGAGATAATGGCTGAACATAGAAATGAGAGTAAATGTGACTCCATTAAAAATTATCTTTGTTTTTCAGAAGATTTACTTTAAATTTTACATGAGTGAACAACGGATTGTGAGGGAATACTCTTCTCACTGTAGATTTTACTGCATTTTCACAATCTAAGCTTCCACTTACCAGATAATAAAACAGCTAGCTTCTCTGGCTGCAGAGATAGCCTTCATGCTATAAATCAATGCACTAGCTTCTTGTAAGCTGCTGGGAAGCCAGACAGCCTGGAATAATTTAACACCAGGAGAGGTGTGAATCCCCTCTATTTATCTTAATAAAGTATTAACTTCAAAATATTTAAGTGCTTACAGTTTTATCCCAAAATAAAAAATGTTCAAATCTAGTTATGGAAACTTAATTAAATCACTTTTCATTTCTCAATGTCTTTCTTATTCTCTGCCATTTAACTACTACTATAAAAATAATGAGTTCTCTAGAACTAATGGAAATAATTGGCAAACTAAATTTCTGAACAGAAACATAAAAAGCATTTTACTATACTACCAAAGATTTTATCAATGCTAACAATAATATTGAATTTGTCTATCAATACCATCAAAAACATTGAATTTGTCATAAAATGTGATGTTGCTCCAGAGTTATACATTGCCAGAAAAGAGCAACTGAGCTTGGTTGTAAAGTACTAAGTTAGGAGTGAGATTTTCTAGGTTCAGATCTTGGCTCTGCCATTTATTATAGAAGACTAATTTTGGACAAATTACATAATCACTCTCTGCCTCAGATTAGTCATCTGTAGATGGGAATGACGATGGCGCTACCTCATAGGTTAAGTGGGTTAATATTTTTATTTAGAATAGTCCTGGCATATATAAATACTACATATGCATTCAAGAAATACTTGATCTAATACTGTATTATAATATCATATATTGAAAAAAGTTTTAATTTTGTAATTTCTGCTATCTTTTTGGATAGTAGATTGTTTCGGATAACTAATGAAAGCCAATCTTTCACCCAGAGGAAAATAAAAGACATATTTATTAAATTTGTTAATAACCCAGCACTGAGAGCATAGCCAATAGTTTAGATAACACATTGACTTCAAAAAGCCCTGCTAGAAATAATGAGCTGATTCTAGCCAGATAAAATTGAACAAGGAAAACTAATGGTTTATATTTAGATTTATAAAATTTCCAAGTCTAGAATGGAGGACTTAAGTTTAAGGGAGGTTCTATGTTCTAGTAAGTGGCAAGCTCAAAATTAACCAAACATGTTATAGTTGCCCAAAATAACTATTAAACTTTAGACCCAATCAATAACTATGTAGCGTCAGTTGCAAAAAAAACAAAAAACAAAAAACAATTACTCTGTAATGTAGACAAGCACTAACATTTCTAGAATGTTGAAAAGACCAGATAGCATATTTTAAGGTGGGTATTAACTAGCTGAAGTATGTGTGGAAGACGTCAGGACAATTAGATAATCGAAATCTCAGTAAAGGCAGAACAATTGATGTGAATAGGCAGTTTAGTCTGAAAAGGAGAATACAAAGGTACATAATAGCTGTGTTCAATTTCTTAAGCTCTATAAAGTTCTTAAAAAGAATTACACCTTATTACCTTTACTTTTGAAAGCAGAAGTTGTTTCAAAATGTTTAAACACCCACTATTGTAACAAAATTTTCCTCTCCTAAAACCTTTCTATTTGACACATACAGTGACAGATTTCTCAGTTCTCTTCATTTCTATCCTCTTACAAACTATCCAGGGACACCAAATTCAGGTCAGGGTAGTGCTGGGGAAACACAATTAAAAACAAAATTTCCTCCCAAGCCAGAAAAAGCTCTCCACAAAGGTAGAAGAGAAAGAGAACACTTTTGTTATTGAATAAGCATTAAACCAGATTGTGATGCACATGCCAGGCAATCTTCTAAGAGATTGCAAAGACAGAAAGGGTTCTTACCCTTTTACACAGCCAACCAGCTTCAACCCTTTACATACGTGTTCTTAACATAAACAATAACTAGCTCTCAGGTAACAAAACTAGACAGCGCCATTCGTCACACATAGTTTATTCTAAATTTATCTGGTAATTGGGGTGACCATCTGTATTATTTAGTTAATTAGCATCCCAAACAATAACAAACTTCTCATATCTTTATGACAGAAGGTAGTTTTGAAACTTCGAGCAAGGCACCCACCCACGTTAGGCTCCAACCCTTCCACAGACACTGGGACACAGGGATGTTATTTTCCTTGATAATTATTAATACTCACCATCAAATTGGTTTTAACTGATCAAAAAGTAATCATATAGTAGTAACATTCATTGGGTGTTGGGCAGATGGGAGGAGGAGGTAGGGATGGGTATGTACACACCTAATGGGTGTGGTGTACACCATCTGGGGGATGGACACACTTGAAGCTCTGACTCAGGGAGGGGGGCAAAGGCAACATATGTAACTTAAACATTTGTACCCCCATAATATGCTGAAATAAAAACAAAATTAAAAAAAAATACATTTCGAAGAAATGACTCCCAGACCCTTGAGAGAGATCTTTCTCAGTCATGAAGCTGGCAAGAGACTTATTTAGACTTTAAAAAGATTTTCATATATTTCGAAGTCACAAAGAAAGAACGTATAATTACCAGTGTCTAAAGTAAATTCTCTAAGAAAAAGGATGGGGGAGAATCTCTTCCAGTATTTTTAACATGGAGAATTAAACCTTTTATTTATTTGTATTTCCCTTTACAGAAAAAGGGAGAAATTGAAAATGGAAAGGGAAAAAGCAAAGAGAGTCTTTGCCATGCACCAGAATTAAAATTCAGAAAATACAAGTGGCTAAAGAAATCAAGGATATTTGTTTTATAACTGCTTATAAATAAGTGAGGATAACAAAGCAATCATGCTTCCTTTTATTAAGAAAAGAAATACAGTATATGTCATGATCTAATTTAAAATTATAATATTTACCATTTATGTTTAATGTATCTGTGAAGTCCAGCATTTAAAAGAACTGTTTAACTTTTGTGAAAGCAACAAAAACCATCTAAATGAGAAAAAAAAAAAAAAAGAGCCTATTTATTCAGAGCTTGCTGTAGCAAGCCAGTCAGCCTCTATTACTTGCATTTGGCAAAGACTCAGAGGCAGGCAGGGGAATGTGAAAGCTTTATAGTGAAAAAAGAAAAGGCTTCCGATGTGCTCTGATTTCAAGTTGTTAGCATGGGAAAACTGGAGGGGAGCAAAGTAGAAGTGGAGAATCTCATGTGATTGGATTGCAGAGGACACATTTGGCTTTTTCTGGATGGTTCTGAGGTGGTAGTGGGGCAAAAATGCAGAAGCTGACAGTCATTGACTTGGACAAGTCCTGACCACTCTGTGCTGGTTGCTGCAGAGGTTGTTGGGTTGTTGGGGCAGAGTTCCATAGTCATATATGGTGTGCCCATTGTGCTGCGTGTGTATTCACTTTCTCACTTTGTGTAACTCAACATTCTCAAACTTCATTATGCTGACCTTTTGTAATGAGATGAAAAACTTACTAGGTTTCTATGTGTTCTGGAATAATTTATAATATGAGGGATGGTATCTATTTTTTGAAAGTTTGGTAGAACTTGTCTATAAATCTGCTTCCTTGGTATTTTCTTAATTATCTTAAAAGATAATATACATAAGTTAACTTCATATAGCACAAAGGATATGTAGTGAAAACTAGTCTCCCAACTCTCCTGCCCAGAGGCAAACTCCTATGACAGGTTTATATATCTTTACATATACACATATAATCTTTTTCCCCTTCAGAAAGAACAGCACCTTGCTCTTTCTGGTTTTGTTTTTTCCCAATTTATTTATTTATTTTCTTTTTTTTAAATTTCAGAATATTATGGCGTCTGCACTCGAATGTTTATGGCAGCACCTTACTCTTTCTAAACTTCGCAGGATATCTTGGTGGTTGTGCCACATCAGCATCTAGAGATAGGAATTTAGGTTTTTCCAGTCTTTAGTTTTTACAAACAAGGCTGCTGTTAATAGTCTTGTGTACACATCCTTTCACATATTTGTGAGTCTATCAGGTAGTTAAATTCCTAGAAGTAAAATTTCTGGATAATAGAACTCTAAACATTGATAGACACTGCCACTTGCTCTTCAGAGAGATTGTGTCAATTTCCATCTCTACTAACAACACTAAAATGGGCCTGCTTTCTCATACCACATAGTCTTCCATTAATTGTTAGGTAAACAATAGATTAAAAGTAGTATCTTCTAATTTTTATTTGAATTTGCATTTTTATGAGTAAAATTAAACATGTTTTTATGTTAAAATCCACCTTTATTTTCTGTTATTAGTCATCATCTTTGTTCCATGTTTTCTTGGATCACTTGGTTTATAGATTTGCAACAGTTTGTTACATGTAAAAGAAATTAGCCACATGTACATCAAATGTGCTATAAAATTTTCCCCCAGCTTACAAGGTTTTTTGTGTGTTTGTGTTGTTGTGATGGAGGTAGTGAAATTGTTAAGGAATCATATTTATTATTTTTTTATATCTCCTGGATTATGCCTGAAGAATCTCTTTTTTCAAAGCTTAGTTTATATTCTATCCCAAATTTAGTGTGAGTTACCTTTATGAATTCATGTTTTGAACTTATCTTTTGCTTTACCTGAAATTTATTTTAATATAAGGAGGGAGTTAAGAATCCAGCTTTACTTTTTTTCCAGGGAGTCAAAAATGAAATCAAATCGAAATTTTTAAAAAATGTTAAAGCTTTTTTTGCATATAAAAGAACAGTTCAAGAACCAGGAGACCTCAAACCAGTATGGTTAGAAGCCCTGCTCACAGCAGTTATGACACAGTTATACATAAAGAAGGAAGTATAATATTTTTACCTTTTTCTGTGATTGGCTATCATACATTAACATTTTTTGAGATAAATAAGTAGAGCTGTTTAAGCTGGTTTGTTTACAGCTGGTTGGTTTAATTTCATTGAACTATGCTGACAAGGATGTGAAGCTTACATTTTATGCTTTGTTTATGAGTACAGCTAGCATTTCAGGGCAGTCAGGATAATTTACATTTTGGCTATGTAGTTATGGGCAGTTGGCCTTGGGTTATATCTAAACTGTGGCCACCATTTTTATTTATTTTCTTAACACTAGTCATGTTTTTCTCCAAACAAGTCTGTACTTATATTTCATAGCTTGAAATATAGTGTTACATTAGATGGGAGTTTATTTGTATTATTTCATGCTTATACGTATAATTATTTAAGGCCATGATCTTTTTCTCTAAAAATGTCTCTGAACTAGGTCTGAAATACAATAATTATTGCAACTTTTCTAACTACTCTGGAATTTCTAGATTTTTCTCTTTTATACAATACTTGCCTAAGGGATATTCTGTTTTTGTTTTCATGTCTAACTCTGCAATTAATGTTCGATTTTATTGCATTGTGATAGATATTGGTATCTGTACTCTCTCTCTCTGCTTTTTGAAATATATTGACATTTTCTTTAGGAACTTTTCATTATTTGGACAATTTTGATTACTAGACAGCAGTAAAATTGTAGTCTTTGCTTTCAAAATACAGCACGTAATACATCAATTAAAGCTACCTTAGTAATCATATTGGCATGTAATTTAGGTTTACTATTATTACTTATTTTCTACTTGATTGATCATGGGTGAAAGAGATAAATTAATGCCTCATAATACTATTGTCTTTCCATTTGTTTCACCTTGTATTTCTGTAGCTTCTGCTTCATTAACTTTCTGGTGTCATAAATATTCCTGACTACTTCAAGAGACTGGTGTAGGTTGGCAGCACTAACCACAGGAAAAGAGGAGGGGGACAAAAATGAGGAGGCCAATGAGCTTCTAGAATCTAACCTTCAACAGCAGGAACTTGAAGTTAGGGACTTTTCCTGGCCAGGAGTGTAGGCAGAAACTAGGACCTTATGTCCAAAGGTGACCTTTTCCTCATTAACATACATTAGCATAGTAAAAATCACACCACCAGTGCCATCATAGTTTACGAATGTCATGGCAACCCCTGGAAGTTACCCCATAAGGATAAAATTGCGGAGGGCTCTTAGCTCTAAGAACTCTCCACTCTTTTGCCAGGAAAATAATGACTATTCCACCTACCATTTAGCATATCATAAGGTATCGACTTAAAAGTAGAAGTGTGGTAAAACCCCAGGGTCTTCTCCACTCACAGAGAGACCCGTTTCCCCTCAGGAAATGCACTTTTGCTTTGTATGCTGAAAGCCTGCAATAAAAGCTGCTTGTGTGGAAATGCTAAGTGTCTGTCATCACTCTGTCACATCAGCTCTGCTTGTGATTTTTCCAAGCAAGGAACCAAAGAAGCGCGATAACACCCCTCAGAAATCAACCCTTACAGCATATGTCTTAGATTGAGTTTTCAGGAAGCAGACTCTATGATGAAGCTTTGCATACAACAGGATTATTGGTGAGTGCACAGGGGAACACACCTGTAAGGAAATGTGGGAAGCAAGATTAGACAGAGAAGTTGTACCCCCTGAGCCCATTCCATGGGGAGCATTGGAACTAGGATAGCCCTCTTGAACTCATCCCATATTCTTTCAAGGGCCATTGTACCTCTAAATCAGCCATTTATTTGATGCTGTGGGCCTGGGAAATGGTTATCACTTTGGTTGAGCCAAATCCCTCTGCCAAGGGTCATAGATAAGCCATCAGCAGCCTACACTCCTGGCAGCTAGAGGACAAAATGGATAGTTTGATCACAGCATTCCGTAGAGCAAATATCACATGCATATTCCTACTATCGGCCCCTGTTTAGACATCAGACTACATTTTCCTGTCGTTTCCATTCACCCCCACTCCCTCACCACACTCTTGTCACAGTGGCCCAGCGGTTTCTCTTCAATGCCATGGCATTTGTGGTAACTTCCACCTGGAAAAGTCTTCCAAAAGAGCTTTGTGTGCTTTCTCACTTCATTCGGATTTCTGCTGTGATATCACTTATTTGAACACTTTATCTAAAAATGATCCCTCTATTCAGTCACCTTTTTGTCTCTTATCTTTATTTTTCTTCATACTCTTTATCATCTTCACAAAATGAATGATGTATTTGATTACTTATTATTTATCTGTGGCTCACAAGATACAAGATCTATGAGGTCAGGGATAGATCATATGTGTGTTTTTTTTCTCAGTGCTTTATTCTCAGTGTCCACAGGAAATATAGGAAAAAAATGAGTAAGCTCTGAATAGTGCAATTTATCATTATAAAATGTTCTTCTTTGTGTCTGCCAATTTCAATTTTGTGTTTTTTAAAATGTTTTAAGGCTTTTTTCCAGATTTATTGAGGTATAATTGATAAATTAAAATTATATTTGTTTAAGGTATACAATGTGATGATTTGATACATGTATACATTGTGAAATGATTACCACAATTAACTCATCTATTAATATCATCTCACATGTTACCTTTTTTGTAGTACATGTGTGTACATGTGGTAGGAACACTTAAAATCTACTGTCTTAGCAAATTTCAAGTGTATAATACAGCATTATTAACTATACTCACCATGCTGTACATTAGATACCCAGAACTTATTCATCTTACATAACTGAAACTTTGTATCCTTCGACCAACATCTCCCCACACTTGCCCCACTCCAGCCCCTGGCAACCACCATTCTCTCTGCTGCTGTGAGTTCAACTTTCTAAAATTCTAATATAATTGAGATCATACCATATTTTTCTTTCTGTGTCTGGCTTATTTCACTTAGCATAATGTCTTCCAAGTTTATCTATGTTGTTGCAAATGACAGAATTTCCTTGTCTTTTAAGGGTAAATAATATTATGTTATTTGGGGTGTGTGTGTGTGTGTGTGTGTGTGTGTGTGTACGTGTATCACATTTTCTTTATCCATTCATCCATCAATGGATACTTAGGTTGATTCCATATCTCGGCTATTGTGAATAGTGCTGCAATGAACACGTGAGTGCGGATATCACTTGGAGACTCTGATTTCATTTCTTTTGTATATATTCACAGAAGTGGGAGTGCTAGGTCATATGGTAGTTCTATTTTTAATTTTTTCAGGAAACTCCATAATGATTTTCATAATGGCTCTACCAATTTACATTCCCACCAATGGTATACAAAGGTTCCCTTTCTCCAACACTTATTATCTCTTGTCCTTTTGCTAATAGTCACCTTAACAAGTACGAGATGTTTTAAATTTTTTTCATCTTTCAATATGAAATCTATGTTTTCTTATGCTGTATCTCTCTGTGTGTATTTGTGAGAAGTTTTCTTCTGAGAAATTTAAATTTTTATAGTCATAATTTTTATAAAAATTTTAATTTCCTTTTTATAATACAATATATAGTGACTCACTACTATGAGTGATTAGAATATCAGTTTACTTTCACTCCTTCTGACTTTAATCCCTTTCATCTAATACCTAATTTATATCAATCAAATAAGACATGTCCTTTGCCCACTTTTTGATAGGATTGTTTGATTTTTTCTTGCTAATTTTCCTGAGTTCTAAGTAGATTCTAGTTATCAGCCCTTTATCAGATTTGTAGCATGCAAAAATTTTCTCCCATTCTGTAGGTTGTCTGTTTGCTCTTGTGACAATTTCCTTGGCTGTGCAGAAGCTTTTTAATTTGATCAGGTCCCAT